>JAPDEL010000072.1:0-171080 GCA_027569095.1 Aspergillus conjunctus | reverse complement strand
CCCCCCCCCCCCCCCCCCCCCCCCCCCCCCCCCCCCCCCCCCCCCCCCCCCCCCCCCCCCCCCCCCCCCCCCCCCCCCCCCCCCCCCCCCCCCCCCCCCCCCCCCCCCCCCCCCCCCCCCCCCCAGCATATTCTGCTGTCCGAGTATATGGTTCTACTACAAACCTACGTATATTTACCTGTTACAGTACCTAGGCAGGTATACGGTAATTATCTTGTACACCCAGAAAGAACCACCTCCTGTCAACCTTGAACAGCCCAAGAGCAATAAAGTCCTAGATTCCTCTAGCGCTGCCTGCGCCCTTGCGGCTGCAGTGGTTTGGCACCTCCACTTCATCACTGCCAAGAGGTTCAAGGGATTCTATGGCGTCTCCACGTGGTTGAGAGGGCTCCATCGAGGTCTTGATACATCAAAAACACGCGTTGTCGGTAGAAGCAGATTTTGGGGGTTCGCTTGGCGTATTTACTTCCAGCGCCCACCAGCCCGGACCAACCCACGAAAAAAGCCAGCAGAGGATTCAGCTCAGGCTGGGGGGGAATTCGAAGACGAAAATATCTTGCCCTATTGAAGTTCTCTCGAGCAACTTTTCGTCTGAAGGAAATCCCGGAGGCGCACCTGAAGACCTGCGAATGGGTGGCAGAGAGACCAGAGTATCAATCATGGCCCAATGCAGATGGTGGCCAAAGTCCCGAGCAAGCCTTCTTCTGGATCAAGGGGAAGCCTGGAGCTGGAAAGTCCACGCTGATGAAATATCTCCTGCAAAGAATGAAGAAAAAGCAATCCAGACAATGTCGCCTTCTCGTTCTTATTCTACGCCCAGGGAGTCAAGCTGGAGAGGTCGACTGTCGGAATGTATCGGTCTCTTATCTCATCTCGATTGCTATGTGCAAATTGTAACGTAATTCATCAACCAACACCGATGTTAAAAATACATCCAGATCAAACCTCAACATCTCCGCGATCATACTAGAATATGGCTGTACATATTATACCTGGTAGAGCAATATTGCGCCCGAAACGACCAGCAGGAGCAAACCTATCACATCCACCCGCACTACAGACAAGGCAGAATCCTGGACAATCGGCGGACTGGGTTCCGGGGTCGGTTCGGGAGTCACTGCGCTAGCCCAGGCATCCTCCCCCGTTGCTCCTGTTACATTGTAATCTAGGGAGAGTTTGTTGTCGTTGGTGAGAGCAAGCAGGGTGATGGCGTATGCTTCACTGGTCAAGTTGAACGAGATGGTCTTCGGTCCGCTTCCTGGTTGCAGGCCATCGGGAAGTGACAGGTATTCTCGCCCGAGGTAATCAATCACGCTTAGCGAGGTGATATCTCCTTCGCCTAGATTTAGAGTGTAGGTGTATCTACCCACTGTTAGCTCATTGCGTATAATAGGGTCGAGGAAAGGCAAGCAACATACACTCCGGCAGGCAAATCTCCAAGATAGAGAAGGAGACCGTTCTCGCCGGTATCCATCAGGTTATAGAATAGATCATCTAGGGAGAGTTAGCATCTCGTTGTACCAGGGTTAGCTCTTCTGTATTGACTCACCCTCAGTGATAGACACCTGGTCGGCGGTCTCGATGTCCCGTGTCTCAATATCTCGACGTCTCCCTCCCTTGCAATTGCCAACCGCACCAGCACGCGGGCGGTTACTTTTGCAATCCCACCCCGAGATCTTAAGGACGTACTTCCCGCTAGGTCCAGCTTTCGCTGCCAGTCCCCTAAGCTGGCTGCCCTGCCACGATTGCTGCCATGCGGGGACACAGATACTACTGCCTTTGGTGGGGTCTCCTCCTTGCTTGGATCCAGCTAAGTGAAGGGTCAGCATTCGTATTTAGGTCTGTTCCGGGACATAAGGGAGTATACATACCGAACGGAAACTCGTCGCATGTCAACTTGAAGGCGTGATTCCCACGCAAGGTATGCGGAACCTGATTGGTAAACTGATAATATTGATTGCAGTCCAGCCCGGGGTTGGCGGGATCACAGTCAATATTTTGCGGGACTAGGGATATCCGTCTATCAGTAGCCGTGCTTGAATGGTCTCGTATCCGACAAAATTAAATGGAACGTACAGCAGAATTTGTCCGGGCATTTTTTGGCCCGATGTTGGTCAACGGTTTTTTTGTCGGGTTCAATTTCGAGCTCGATGTCGTCGGATGCACAGCCCCGGTACTTGTCGATGCCTTTACACATGCTTTTCAAGACCTGGGTGATCTCGTTAGATACGGGGCTGACAAGACGTCCAGACTAGCTCGCTCACCTCGCGATTATCCAAGCATATTGTTTTCTTTCCGCCTCGACCATCCGGCACCTGGGTCTCCTTCTCGTGGAAGGTCATGGTGACGGTATGCGTGGCCGCGCGCCCGCGGTTGGTGACTGAACAGGCTCTTCCGGTTGTAGTCGTCGTTGACTTGGTCGTGGTAGTCGTCGTTGTGGTACTGGTAGTGGTGGTTGTGCGCGTTGCGGTCTGAGTCTGAACTCTCGTCGAACAGAAACCATCCAATCCACACCTCCCGTAGCTTGGACAGCAGCTTATAGTACAGCATTTCTGGCCAAGGGCGCAAAAAGGATTCAATCCTCCTCCGCCGCAGCAATATCCCGTAGCGGGATTAACCCACGACTGTGTGCCGGGGCAGCAGGTCATGCCAGGAGGGCTACACCACATGGGCATATTCGGGCATTGAACTACTTCCGTGATTAGTACGGAGGTAACATAGAGTTAACCCACGAGAGTATGGCTACTTACCGGTTCCAGGGCGGCATTGCATTCGCTGTCGCTTCTCGAGAGACTCATCGTCCGAACCTATCGGCTCCATAGGCCCAGCTAGCATCGAGTCGAAAGTCGAGGACGAGTCGCCAAAGCGACTCCATTCTGAGATCGACTCATCGACTGCAAGTCGCGCGAATAACTCTTCCTCCGCCAACACACACGATAAGGTGCCGAAGAGCAGAAGAGCGAGGATGCCCTTGTGTCTGGGTTCCATCATGCAATTATCAACTTCCAGGTCCAGTTATCGAGGAAGATCGAGTCTCCACAACTCGGCCTTCCCCTTCCTTATAAACTAAATTTCGCATTTCTTGGTCCTCGTACTCTGGTGGCTCAGCAGTTCTTCCCTGCATGACCTCGCATTATGATACGACGCACGACCACCTCGGCCGCCGAATTCAGCCAATGAGTTTACGAGCCTGAGATTAGAAAGCCCACTCCAGGCTGAGGCTCAATGGTCGGCAGCAATTCAGGCTCCCTCGAAACTCTGGAGATATGCCTACGCTCGGCTTAGCCCTTCGTATCCCAGACCCTTGCCCAGACAGCCAAGAGTCGGATCGTCCAGGTTACCTTCCCAGCGTAGCATGCGAAAGATCATTTACGAGAAATCCAAGACTCCAGGTGGAGGAAGGGTGGTATCCTCCGCTCTATGATTCGTGAATTTGAGATCAACAGCAAAAGCAATACGATCTCAGGTTGTATTTTTGGAGTATATTCATTTAAAACGATAACTTGGCATGGGAGCGTTGGTCCCCAAAAGTAGACTGCTGCCCCTCGTTCGCACTGACATTCTTGATTTACTGTGTAGTTCTCGAGATCACAACTTCGCCTTGATCTTCTCCCCCTGTTCCGCCGCGTCCTTCAGAGACCTCCAGTACTTATCCTTCAGCTGCAGAACCCCAAAGCCCAGTTCCGCCCATTTATCCTCAAAAGCAGGCAACTCATACGCCGTGGATCCCTTCGCAGGCGGACCCGCAAAGTCGCGCAGCCAATCGAAATACTCCTTGAAATCCGGTTTGATCTCGTGGAAAACGGCCGAGGGACCCTTGTATTTGAGTCGCTCCGTCTCCCACAGATCCTGCTCGTGGGGGCTGGGAAGCGGCTGTGCGTTGTGGTGGGCGAAATAGCGCGCCACGGCCACGGCTTGGTATTCGTAGACGCGGAAGCTCAGGGCTCCTCGCACCTGGCCGACGATGGCGAGGGAGGGGTCGCCGACTTTGAAGATGTGCTGGTAGAGCCCTGCGACGCGGTTGTTCGGAGTGATTGGGTCCGGGGTGAGGAAGGGGTAGGAGAGCTTGTATCCTGTCGCAAAGATGACTTTGTCGATATCGTGGGCCGTGGAGCCGTCGGCGAAGGTGACGTCGATGGAGGTGGGTGTTGCGTTGATACTCTGGATGGTGGATTTGGGGGCCACGTTGGGCAGAGTGAAGACGTTCTCTAGCGCTTCGTTCTTGTTTCGCTGAGAGAGGTACAAGGGCGCCGTCACGACTGCGTGCAGATCGGCGATGAGGTCGGCGGACGAGATGTTGCCTCCGACGACGACGACTTTCTTGTCGACGTAATCGTTTACCGAGCGGAAGCTCTTGGAGTGCTCGAATTTGGCCGGGAACGCCTTGAAGGCAGCGTCAAGGCCGGAGATGTCGGGGATCAAAGGCACGTTGTAGTGACCAGAGGCGACAATGACGGCGTCGAACTGCTCCTGCCACCAGTATTCAGCCGGCTGGTTGCGATGAAAGTGACCTGACTGCCGCAGCGTGAGGGTCCATTTCGACCCGATTTTCTCGACCTTCTCGACTGTGGTGCTGAAGGATACCAGATGCAAAAACGGCTGGAAGAGGTCTTCCAGATATCCGGCCACAACGCGGAATGGCCGCGTGGGATTGCTTCGCCCTAACTGCCGTACAGACAGAGCCGAGTTTACCTCGGGAAACGGAGTATGCGTAAAGGCCATGGCTTGCGCGCCGACGTTACTATCCAGCGCATCGTGAACACCCGTGCGCGCGGTGGTGTCTTCTGCGACTGGGGGCGTGAATTGGGGAAGGTTGGGGGGAATAATGTTCGGTCTCGCAGGAGTCCCAGGAGGCGGGAAAACGTCTGGCGTAGGATCGTAATGCCACAGGCCCCCCACTCGGTCTCGTCGCTCGAACAGGCGAACGTGGTCGAAGACATTCTCCTCGTGTAGGGCCTTGATGGCCGAGAGTCCGGACGGACCAGATCCAATGACCGCGACAGATTTATATCGGGGAGCCATGGCGCTGAATTAGGAAAATTGCTTCCTTAGACGGAGGTTTCGGATGTGCCATCACCGCCAGGCACCGAATCTCATAAATAAAACATTTTCTGTGTGCGTTGGGGACCCGTCAACTGGATGGCGCAATGTGACTCCAACTTGTCGACTGGAGCACGGTGAGTGAGGAACTGGCTGGAGACTGGGGATAATCTGACGCGATTCATGCGAATGTGGGGGCTGACATTGGGCAATCTGCTCCTGATAATGGAGAGCTAGCCCCAGTCTGCAGCGTGAGAGGAGCTTGCAAGCCCTGATAAGGCGATGGACACAGCTTCTCCAGCTTCTACTGGCCCGTCCACGATAACCTCATCCAGGCTACTGTCACGCAATGACCACCTTGGCAACGGAACTCGGCAGAGAGTTACCTGGATTTCCTTCGCTTATTGGGCCGGTAGGGTAGGCATGCCGAGTTTCCGATTGAATACAGATTAATTGTCATTGAGCTGTCGCGGCATGGCTTGTTGTCACCTACACAGGTATGTGGAAATAAACGTCTTGCTATCGAAACTTTTCTCTAGAATGAATATATACACCCCCGTTACAGCCTACGCCCACACATCCCAGTTCAGGCCGTAGCGCGTGAAGGGAAGCGCCGCCTGCGGTCCCTCCGACTCGGGAATATAGCCCTGTTCGCAGCGGTCAAACGAGACCTTGGCCTGAGTCGTGTAGAATGCGTCATAATCTGCGGTCAACGCATCATGCAGGTTCTGTACATTGCCTCTCGGATGTAGCACATTCCAGGGTTTAATGCAAGTAACGCCTTTGCAGGATTTGAGGACGAGAAGAACCGCGTCAAGTCGGGAAACCACTTTAGATCGGCTGTATCCCAGGAGTTTGCCCTCGGTGGCCGGTTCGGCGTTTGTGGTGCTAGGGTAGAGATTTTCCAGCTGATAGGGGTCAATCTGCGTACAAATCATGGTCAGATGCGTGTTCATGGAAATGTTAGGAATTTCAAGCCTACCTGCAGATCGTACAGCTCATGCTCATTGTTACACCACACCGAGTAGTAGAGATTGTAGCCCTCGCCGATGATTCGGACCGACTTGTATGTGTTGTTCAGCACGACCGGGCTCTGGCCAGGTCGACCTAAGATGAAATTATACGTTAGCTTGAGGAACCTCTGATCGTATCGGTGGATTTCGGCGTACTCAACGCGCCCTTCTCTCCCTCGAGATACCCCTGGCCCCAGTATTCGACCGTGACATGCTCATGCTGCGGTCGTACCACCCCCGGACCAGCCGAAATGGGGAAAGGGATCCCGTCAAAATCCTCGCGGAGGGGGATCTGCGCCAGGTCGAAGATTGTCGGTGCGAAATCGATGTGGGTGGTAACTGCATCTTCGACCCGACCTTCGGGAATGCCAGGCCCCCGGATGAAGAACGGCACGCGGATATCCTCTTCGTAGCCGCATGTCTTGCCTGGTGGAAGACGGTGCTGTCCGATATGGTAGCCGTTATCCGATGTGTAAATGATGTACGTATTGCCGATTTGACCGCTGTCCTCGACCCGCGTGACTATCGCATCGACCAGCTCGTCCACTCCCTGCAGTGCACGCAGTCGTGAACGGTAGAAATGGTCGTGATATTCGATCGTACTTTCATCCTGCTTGGGAAGATTTCGAATCCAGTTGGCTCCGCTTGGCTGGAGAATTGTTAGCGAGACATAATCATGCTTTTATTAAGGTAAGATCATACCCCGTCTGGATTGAAATTGTCTGTCCGGGGTACTGTGACCCCCTTGAACAGATCCCTGTGGCGATCCAATGGAATGGGCGCCGTCATGCGAGTCGGAGCCTCGCCCTTCAGCACATCCACCTCGACGTTTGAGTGCGGCGCGACGGGCGCCACGGTCAGGAAGAATGGACGTTCGCCCCGCAGGCCATCCTCCAGGAAACCCAGGGCCTTCTCCGTGATCACGTCGGTGGTATGGTGGCCCTCGTAACTCACGGGCGGCTCGCGATTCCGTTGATACGTGGAGTTCAGGTACGAGTAGGTGAAGGGGTCCAACAGAAAATCGGAGCCATTGAATCCGTTCACGTACGGACTGTGGTAGTTATCCACCGTGTGGGCATTGAACAATTTGCCCGTGTAGTAGGTGTCGTAGCCGGCGGTTTGCAGCCACACGGGGAGAAAGTTGTCGTTGAAGCCACGGTCAACGAACTTGGGGTATCCACCTACCACCTCATTAGCATTGGCTCTCTCCTCCCCTCGTCTAGGTCGTCAAAATGAAAGGGCCCTGAGCACTTACCCCACGGCGGACTGACGTCGGTGACATTCGTGTTGTGCGCCTGGCGACCTGTCCACAGACTCACCCGCGATGGGCAGCACAACGCCGTCGTCACAAAATGGTTACTGAGAAAGATGCCCTTGTCCTTGAGATGCTTGACCGTGAACGGGGTGTAGTCGATTGAATCTAGCTTGAGGTCCTGGTCGTCGGTGATGATGAAGATGATATTGGGTCGCTTCGCGGCGGAGGTCTCCGTGTGACTCGGGCCCGGCCCAGCCGGCCCGAGGATTTGCTGAAGGACATTGGAGGAAAAACCAGTCGCGCTGGTCGTCGCGAGGAGGGCCGATGCAGCTCCTAACAGATGTAGGAGGAGCTTCATGGTGCTGCCTCAGTCTGCTGCCTCCAGTTGTCTTGCCCGGTGGGAAAAAAGGTCAATCGAATTTTTCTTGCATACCCCGACCTGTTCTCGAAGCTCTTTAATAGAGCTGCTCCCAGGATATGGCGCCATTCCTATCGCCCAAATTGCATCGGCAAAATTTATGGGGGAATTTGCTGGGGGAATGGCGTGCTTATTGACTCCTTGCATTGAATTGGCGGAGATAGTCGCATAGTTAGTAATCACTTTGTGCGTGCATACCTGAGTGGTTAAACCATTGTCCGGTATGCTTATCTGGTCAAGGAGCTGATAAGGATAAGATAAGATAGATCCACGAATTACTCAGTCATGGGGCTGGCTTGAGGTTTGTTGGACGGAATAATCTCACATTGGTCTCGCTACTCGGACTTGAATCAAGTTAATCCCATATGCTGGGTACATGGTAGATATACATCCGTTCTCTACGTGACTTTGGCTGGAGTTGCTATACGGCCTGGAGCTGGGTTATCCTGAGGCCGAAGGTATGCCCTTGATGGATTATATATTCACCACCATAACAGACGAGGCAAACTCGGAGCCCAGGTAAGAATCTAAGCATGATGAAAACCAAGACAATCAGCAACTTGGGAATGTTACTCCTGGTGTAAACGAACTCGTACCGGGATGGAGATGAAACGAAAAATTCGATCACAGAGTGATGTCCGACAACCTGCCACGTGGGTATACCGAAGTATGTTGCTCGAATGGAACGGGTTTCTTCCTACTATTACCAATCCGACTGGTGGATCGAGTCTCGGTATACTACTAAGTCTTAGAAGATATACACCAGTCACGTCGCAGATATACTAATGGAAGTAGGCCGAAACTGAAACGATGGAACTCATTAACGACCGGAAGTGATCTAACAGTCTTGACTCCTGCATGGAATTGGGGTATAGAAGGGAATATGTTCCAAGGTAGTTCTGGAAGCGAGAGCATGCGCAATAGCCACCTCGTCATTGGCGCCGGTCGAGAAATGAGCGAGCCAGGGGCAGTCCAATGGCACCACGGATCCTGCCATGTGAGGCAACTGAGCGTGTCCGATTGGCGATCCACCATGATGAGAAAAGTGGAACCGCGTGCCATTTCATTCGAGGGGAAAGCTTGACAAAGCTTCTGCCCGTTCAAGCGTCTGCGGCGCCGCCCAAACGCCTTGTTTCGTGTTCGCTTGTGCACTATCTGGGATTACTATTCGGCGTGGTTTGTGTGTTCCGCCGGTTATCCCATTGTCGGCGTGTGGTGGGTGAAAGGCCTGCTGGGGTGCAGGTGTGTCGCCACATTCCGACCGAGAAGGCTCCTGTCTAGGAATTCCTTTTGCCGATCCCATGAAAGGAGAAAAGTCGCTCATGATCGAATGTTCTCGTTCGGTCGCCATCTTCGTAGTTTTTTCCGATCTCGTGCCTCTTGGAGTAGGTGTCCACCCGTCGTCGCGAAGCCCCGCCGACTGGCAGCTAGATATTATCCCGACTGATGGGGTTGACCAACTCGCGTAAGACGCTCTGCTCCTGTAGAATCGGACATCCTGAGCATGTGGTCTAAGTCTGTGCTTATCATTTGTCCATAGGCAGGGCTTTTGTAGATTGCACCGGCAGGGCGGGATTCTGACAAGAGAATCCCTGTTCGTCTATAAAGAGAGGAAAGATCGCCTTGAAATGCCTCTTCAACACCTCCTCTGATAACACACTCTACCTAAGCAATCATGAAGGTCAACTCGCTGATCCTCTCGCTTGGCCTGTCCAGCGGAGCCGTCGCTGCGGCTGTTGACGCTGCCAGCCACTCCCCCCACGGCTATGCCTCTGGTTCTAAGCAGTCCATTGACAACTTGAAGGACAAGGTTGAGAATGTCGTGTGGATTCTGCTGGAGAACCGCAGCTTCGACAATATCCTGGGAGGTGTTCGCAAGAGGGGTCTCGATAACGTCGTCAACAACGGCCCATTCTGCAACCACGAGAAGGCTGCCGACCCGAAGAGCAAGAAGTGGTGCAGCGTCTACAAGGACTTTGACTCCGTCCTGGATGACCCCGACCACTCGGTCACTGGCAACAACTTCCAGTTCTATGGCACCTTCAACCCAGACAATGCGGCCATTGCTAATGGGTCCCTGAAGCCTTCCCTCGGGGGCTTCGTGGAACGCCAGATCGCTGGCCACGGTATCTCGCCCGAACTGGCCACCAAGGAGGTCATGGGATACTACTCTGAGGACGAGATCCCAACGCTCGTCGAACTGGTGGACGAGTTCACTACCTTCAACTACTGGTACTCGTGTGTCCCTGGTGTAAGTCACGACCCTTTCTCTCTTTCAACAACCGGCATATTCTAACGATGCAACAGCCCACCAACCCTAACCGCCTGTGTGCCCTTGCCGGTACCCCTGATGGCCACGGTACCAACGACAACTCCTTTGACGTGTCTGGCATCGACATCCCCAGCATTTTCCAGGTTGCCACCGAGAAGGGCATCTCCTGGCGCAACTACGACGGCACCAATGGTGATTTCCTCTCCGACGCTCTCTTCTTCAACTGGACCGCCGAGAATGCCAAGGAGAACGTTGTTCCCCTGGAGAACTTCTACCAGGACGCCTACCTGGGTCTCCTCCCCCAGCTCTCCTACATCAACCCTTCCTGCTGCGGCCTGGACACCAACTCCATGCATCCCTCCGGCAATGTCTCCTTCGGCCAGGTTCTGATTAAGCAGATCTACGATGCCGTCCGCACCGGCCCCCAGTGGGACAAGACCCTGCTCCTGGTCACCTACGACGAGACCGGTGGTTTCTACGACCACGTCGCGCCCCCTCTGGCCGTCCGCCCCGACGACAAGACCTACAGCGAGACCGCCAAGGATGGCAGCAAGTACACCCTGAACTTCGACCGTCTGGGTGGGCGTATGCCTACCTGGCTGATCTCTCCCTATACCCCTCGCGGCCACGTCGAGAACTACGGAACTGACCCCGTCACCGGAAAGTCTGCGTCATACAGCGCTACCTCCGTTCTGAAGACCCTGGGTTATCTTTGGGATCTGGAGGACTTTTCTCCTCGTGTCTCGCACTCGCCTGCCTTTGACCACCTCATCGGTCGATCGCTGCGTCGCAACACCCCCTCTGTTCTGGCCAATCCTCACCCATTCCCCGAAGCGGTCTAAGCTGAGGAATATTGGGTTCTTCTTTCCCCTCAAGTTCCTGCTTCGGTCCGCACTAAAAGCGAAGGAAGCCTTTCTGTAATTCCGCTGTGAGAAACAAAACTAGTACTAGCATTAAATTACCGATGACATGTTATTGAAATGTACATTTTTCTTGTATTACGTGGATGATGGTCATGGATCAAATTATTTTACTCGATTTCCCCCAATCTGAATCTCTACCCCGAATCTGCCTGGGGCGTTTCTTCTGTACCCACGTTTATTGGCAGAATGTCGGGTAATATTCAGTGTTAACTATCTGTATAAAAGCAATGAGGAGGCGGCTGACTGGTTGAATGGGCTGGCCATTCCTTCATAGAGCGGGCAGAGAAGATTAATTGCGTGTATTAGTGGATAACGATCAAACAAATTTGCTCCCTTCCAGGCTCCAGGTCATCAACTTGGTTTCAGTGAACTCCTTCAGTCCCCACAGAGCGTTATTGCGTCCCCACCCACTGCCCTTGACGCCTCCGATAGGAAAGGTAGCTGCAAAACAAGTCAAAACCAAGCGAACGCAAAGGGCTGAAAAGCAGAGAGTCCTTACGTTCGTCATGGGGGGTCATATTGTTGATATGCACTTGGCCAAAGTCAAGTTCTTGAGTCATCAGCCACGCGCGGTGAAAGTCCTTTGTATGAATCGCAGCACTTAGCCCATACGGGCTGTCGTTTGCAATCTCAGCGGCATGTTTCTCGTCCGAGGCAACGAATAGGGCCGCAGATGGCCCGAAGGATTCCTGATCATAAAGGGCCATGTCCCTGGTCAGTCCTTCAATGATAGTTGGGTACAGCCTGGCAGGGGCCTGCTTGTCTGGCTTGCCAACCAAGAAGGTGGCGCCCTTTTCCTCTGCGTCTTTGAGCTTTTCCAGGCACGAATCGAGGATTCTGGGGCTGACGCTATCAGTTATGTGGAACGCTTCGGCTTCTTTGACTAGGAGCTTTTTGAACTCGGCCGCCACACTTTCAAGTACGATGATTCTCTCCGTCGAAAAGCAAAGCTGCCCGTGGTGTAGGAATGCTGCAATCATCCAAGGTCAGCACACCGTTGATAAGCATATCATGGCGAGTCGAGAAAAAAAGGGTTCTACACACCTCCGACAATGCAGCGTTTTGCCGCCGCAGCTAAATCCGCATCATCGAGAACAATCGCTGGACCCTTGCCCCCTAGTTCCATGAAGATGGGCTTGAGGTACTTGGAGCAGAGCTGGCCCACAATCCGTCCCACCGTAGCACTGCCAACAAACTCAACCTTCCGAATAGCAGGATGCGCAATAACCGCCTCAGTGACCGCCGGGGCCATATCCCGGCTGGCCTGAATGACGTTGATCACCCCCTTTGGCAGCCCGGCTTCCTCAAAGATCTTCACCAGAAGATGATGAAGCTTCGGGCAGTTTTCCGAAGCCTTGAAAACCACAGAACACCCTGCCCCAACGGCAGTCGCAATGTTCCTGGCGCCGAGGATGATCGGAGAGTTCCACCTGGATTCGTGCGATTAGCTTTGCTTGGCCGAATTCTGATGGCGAGGGATGGGGGAATGGGGATGGGGGTGACGTGGGCCTAAGACTAACGGCGCAATAACAAGCACGGGCCCAATGGGGACTGTAAAGGCCAAGGAAAGGATTGAAGAGGATTCGGTTTGCGGAAGCTCGCCCTTCAGCGATGTGATACACGCGGCGGTCTCTTCAACCAGGCCAACCGCGAGGTCGATATTCTTTCTCGCCCACAATTCGGGGGCGCTTGTCTCAGCCATCTGGGCTGCAACTAACATGTCGGCGTGAAGCCGCAACTGGCCGGCATAGCGCAGAAGGAGCTCGCGACGCTTTACTGCAGGCTCGTGCTTCCATGTCTTGAATGCAACAGCGGCCGCATCGCAGGCTGCAATAGCTGTCGCTTCATTGGCGGATTCGGCAAGGTATACGTCTGCCTGCCGCGCGTTCGAGTAGACGGGGAATTGAATGGGTGGTTGAGAGGTTACCTCCTTACCACCGATCAGGAGGGGCACGACTGACAGCGACCCGTTTGTGGCCGCCATCTGGAGAGAAACTGGGGAAGGAGTGGGCGAGTATTGTGCGGAGATTCGAGGGTAGCTGGAAATGAGAAGGTATCGAATATATTGCAATATCAAACGCTACGAAGAATGAATACCCACAAGTCAAATGAGGTCACACTGCTCGACCGTCACGGTATAACATCATGATGAGGAACTTCGCATCCCTGATGAGGGGCTGCGTGAAGGATTACGCGGGGAGAGAGAATGAGGGGAAGACGGCGCCACTTGACGCTTCAACACTAGCGTCCTATGAGACTAGGGAACGAGTGGCCTGTGAAATGGCAAGTAAAGTGGTTGGCCTGTCGCTTGGGCCTCCAAGACTAGTATGAAGTGAGATACTAGAGCAGAATAGTCCTTGCTTGCCTACCGTAGCCAGACAGTGCGGTCTCATCTTTCTATATTCTAGTGGAGGTGGGCGGCAAAGTAACCGGTGGTCTCAATGTCTGCAGTAACGCGGTACCTGAAAGTCGCCTTGCCGTTCCAGTTTCGTAGAGGCGAGGGGGGGATCGACAAGATACTAAAACCCTGAGCCCTCATGTCTCCACAACCAAGCCACAATGTGCACAGCCCAGATCCCCATTGAGAGGCATATAAATGTGCGACGTCGATGGATTGATTCTGGAGAATGAATCTCCATCAACCAAAATGAAGGCCGTGAAAAAGATCTCCGACGAAGCTGCCCCACCAGCATACGAGCCAACTGCGTCTAGTACGTCAATCGACGACGCAAGAGCCCTTCGTGATGCGCTTAGTGGCTTCCGCACAGACAAGAAAGCCTTGCTTCGAATCATACCTGCTGCCTCGTCAGACCCGAGCCGAGTGGCACTGCTGCGGGAAACATATACGCGGCTGTTCCATCGAGCACTCGACGACGACATTCGCGGCCATAGCCCACTCTGCTCATTCTTCACAAGTGCTATTCTAGGAATGACCAAGGGTCAGATCTGGATGGATGTGGAGCATCTGCGGCAAATTCGTTCAGGATGGCCGGAATCCTTGATCCTGCAGTCGTTCAGTGAAATCATCTTCTACCGCCCTCGGGCCAAGCTGCGAGCAATCGAGGAGATGTATAATCAGAAGCACTCGAAGCCGTTGGTCGACTTTGTGAAACAACGCTGCAAGGGAGGGGCCGCTCAACTCTTCGCCAGATGTCTGGAAACCGTACGATGTGAGGACGGCACTGACGCGCTCGATACACAACAGATACGCGTGGATGTCCAGCAGTTACATCAGGGAATCTGGCAACAGGGCGAAAACATGAGCTATTCCCTGGACATTTTGGCTCGGTCGTCACGCGAAAGGCTTATAGCCCTTGTGGACGTGTTTGAAGAGATTTACCGCGTCAGTCTGATAGATTATATTAAGTAAAAAGTTATGGACGACTTCCAAATGACTTTGGAGTACCTGCTTTCGTGGTCAGAAGATCCTATGCAGTATGGCCGGGATGTCCTTGCTAAATCATGGCATGTCAAGCCTCCCGCTGGACCAATGTACATGTTCGTTGTCACTCACACTATGATATGGGCTCATGGCAACAGAGCTCTTTTCGAAGCTGGAAATATGAGGCTGCGGTTTACTGGGTCCGATTTGAGGGAGCACTTGAAGGGCGCGTTAGTTGGGGATTCCTTTGAGAAGCTGATGTTGACGATACATGATGGAAACTATTAATGAACTTCCTGACCCTGAATCAAACCCCATGGGGCATCAATACGAAGCCCTAGGGTTCGGAGACTACAAATATTTGCATTGCACGAGGCTCCCATATCCCGTGAATCTATTCCAGTCAAGGATACAACCTGGGGCCAGTTTCAACAGGTCGAAGGATCCCTTTTGCTTCCATCTCCTTGACCATGTTGGCCACCATTAAATCACAGCCTTTCGCTGCCACGAGGCCTATTGTCACAGGTAGATACTCCGTCTTCCCGCTCTTGGTGCTGTTGTAGGGAATTTCGCCGACTAGCAAGGCAGTAAAAAAAAAAAAAAAAAAGGCATCAGTAAGGCGACAGCTATCGTAGTGAGATTTAAAAGGACAGCAACGTACTCGGAACAGCGAGGTCAGGGACGCCCGCGTAGACGGAAATAAACCCGTCGTACCACCCCCAGAAAGGTGGGACGGGTGGCCTGTAGAGTTTCGAATCAGCAATGCTACTCACTGCGTATATCGCTTTTGAGATCCTTCCTGTCTTACCCCAAGTACTGGTCGCGATCGTTGGTTGCCCCAACGCTGTTTGGGTAGATATAGATCGCGTCGGAACACGATTGAGTGTTCTTGGCACCAAACCCTGTGTCACTATTCCACCAGTCGTGGAAAGTGGTCTTGTTATGCCAGGCCTCGTCCCACCCGACCTGCCCTTTTTCTTTCCCTATGGTCCACCGGAGAAGTGGGTTCGGATTAATATATGGAGTGCGGCCGTCGTGGGCTGCGGCGTAATCGCGGAAGAAGGGTACGCCGAGGTGAAGCCACTGGTAAACCGAGACGAGCGTTCCGTAGGTCTAGCGGGAGCTGCCTGTGAGTGAATGCATTCGTAAAGGGAAATAAAAATTTTGAACGCCGAGAAAGGGACACTTACATAGTGGAGCATGTCCGGCAAGGTAGGAAAGCCTGCGGGATGAGTTGAGTCCCAGGAAGCTGTGATGTCTACCGGGGTGCGTTTTGCCTCCAGAAACCCTTCCACCTTGGACACAAAGTCTTCGATCAAAGCCGATGCATCAGAGTTGTTGATGGCCTCCACGGTAAACGAGCTTTCAGGGTACAGCAGCTTCTTAGGATACGAGTGATAGCTTCCCGTAAGGTTCTGATACCAGGTGTGAACAACCTGGGACCAAAGACTGGCAGACCGGGCGAAAACACCCGCTGTATCTAGGCCAGCGCAGAGCGGAATAACGTGGTCCAAACTAACTGCACCGATACTGGGACGATTGCCAAATAATCCCTGTGCACCGGCGGGGCCGCGCATGGAGCCACCAGTGTCGCTACCTACTGCAATATCAAGCCATTCATACGCACCTATTCCTGCACCCGGACCGGATGATGACCCACTGGGGTCTTGGTAGCCATCGCCCTAGACACGTTAGCTGTCGGGAGATGGATATTGTCGCCCATTGTGGACTTACACGAGGATTGAACGGGCAGTGGAAGTCAACCCAATCCGCAGTTGGTCTATCACCGTTGGCAAATTGTACTGTGCCCATTTTCCCCACGAATACCGCGCCCTGGTCGATAAGTCGCTGAATCGCGGGGGCAGTTGCATTCTGCCGTCCGTAGAGGGAATAGTATGCCCGATTTCCACCGCTCGTCGGCAGTCCCTTGATATGATAGATATCTTTGACCCCGAGACGAAGCTTGTAGGACCGTTAGTTGGAATGACATCGAAAAGAAGTCTTGTTGAAGATACGCACCCCAGCGAGGGGTTTCTCCTTGGTCACCGTATAGTAGAGACGAGACGGAACCGCGACGCTAAGTCCTAGGGTGCCCTGGGACGTCGCAGGAAGGGGGAGATAGCCGCCCTTTTCATCGCTGACCGCGGGTTGCTGGGCTCTCCATGGATAGTCCGTCGAGTTGGGCCAGAACATTCTTTTCATCAACCGAGAAGGGCTTCTTCCCATTATATGTAAGGTACACGGCTATGATCCCCATCAGTAGCTGGCCTTTGAGGGACATACCGAGTTAAGTCCATGTTACTCACCGCTCAAAAAAGAAGAAGTAAAAACGTCGTCCATCGCAAGATAATCAGCCACGGTGGTGTTAAAATCGTGGCCAGTAAAGTGTGAAGTCTCGCTATGGATGACAGTCATCGCCGCAAGATCGACGTCGTGAGCGTAACGCTGATCCAAGATCGCTGTCAACCCATCTTGTAATCGGGACACGGCTACGTCGCCCACATAGTATGGAATGCCATCAAGTACTGTGACTCTCCCGCCTGCCAGAGCCAGCGCGTCGGCCGTAGTCAAAAGCTGGAGAGCGGACAATATGAGTAGAACTGTGTCAAATGACCGTGCCCACCGTTGTCCCAGGTTGGCCATGTTGTATGTTCTTCTTATTCCTTGATGATATTGGAGGCCCCGGCATATTTCCTCACTATCACAGTATTTATATGTGTGACCAGATTATACATTGATCTCTTCCAAATACCGATAAGGGGGCCGTTCCTCGATTACTCCGAGCAGCTCTTTCCATTACATGGCGCCGTTTGTCACCCGGTGCGGAACGAGGAGCACTGACGGAGGGTCCTGTGCCCCGGCACCGTTCTGTACATGAACTTCCTTATCTTTTCTAGAAAGATAGCATGAACCTGGTGGAGTAACGTAGAAGTGTGTATCTCTTTGATCGGGAAAGTCACGGCGAATCATTGAAATCTCGGCAAATTCTCACCGGCACCACGGTAATAGGAATCGGTTATCCTGATCATGTTGGACCACGGTTAGATAAGGGGAGGTCAGAGATCCCAAGGGATGGGGCTGCCGATATTTATAAACCATATCTATTGATTTCATGTACCAACCGTGTATCCTTTGGGTGCTTAGGGGGTTGTGGATTACAGGTTATACGTTGCAACTACAGGCGTTACACTACCAGTGTCTTTGATGGTTGGTCGTAGCAAGAGCCATCTTATCTAGGGTGTGCCTGGGATCAAGAAATATTTTGGGCCCTGCAATGGTTTGTTTCTTAATCTAGATTTCATTCCATGCAAGACATCGAGGTTGCAGGATCGGGGCGGTGATAGGTGACTTGCTCATGGGATTTCCTAGTATTCGCGTTTTCGGATCAAATTCCGGTTGCAACCACAAAGCAGTGGCTAGTTTTCCCCTGTAGAAGGATGGAAGAGCTGAAATTCACCTAACCCAGGAATCTACCATTCAAGTCACAATCATGCAAGTAAAAGTCGAGGCCGGCACGGGCCTTCTCAATCGCATCCAAAATCTGATTCACATTTTCCCAAATTCGCTCCCGGTTCTGCAAGCCTTTCAGCGAGCTCCAATTCGACCTGATGCTACAAAAGACCTTGTACCAGTTTGTTTTGTCCCGTGGCAGGGATATCGGTGCCAGACATAGAATCTCCTGCCACTCGGGACACCGTGGCGGTTCGAACTTTGGTTCGTTGGCGACGAATCCGGCAGCAATACCCGGCATGTCTCGTTGAATGATTTCACGGCGTTGCTCGAGGTCATTCATGAATTTGGGGCGCTCTCGTTTTTCGTCGAGCATGTCACGGGCTATCACGGTGGCCCAGTAGTAAGGGTTGGTCTCCGGGGACCACGCTTCATATAGCCAAGGCATCTCGTCAAGAATTAGCCGGTAGAAGAATGAGACTGGTAGGTGCGTGAAGGCCCGCGATGAGAGTCGAATGCGCGCCACGTCAACGGAACTAAGCTGGCTGGCGATAGTTTGGATGATTTCGGCGGGTAAAGCGAGAAACGGATCTTGGGACCATAGATCCTCCCGCTGGGGCCTCTTCTCAAATGCACTATTTTGCATACTGAAGGCATCATCATTGGAGATGGCTGCCTCTAGCATGGCTCTAAGACCGGGAACAAATACCGGGTTCGCAACGAGGTATTCATGCCCGACCTTGTGCTCCCAGCATTGGGCTGTGGCGGCAAGAACGTCCTGACTGTATTTGACTGGGAAATACCTCCGTTCAACACATGCCTTATCTCTAATATGGACCAGGGTGTCAAGGTCAACGCGGTCATTCCGCCGACGTGTGGCTTGTATATAAAGCTCAAAGCAGGTAGGATGGAAGGGCAGCGCGATATTTCGCAGTTCCTCCTGGCTCTGTATCGACGGTAATGGGCAATTGATAAGCGCATGAAGTGGAAACGCAGCAAACTGAAACAGCGTGAAGGCCGGAAGGAGAACTCACCGTCTTCAGAACGAAATTGGTTTCGGTCTCGACACGATCATCTGCATCATAGCGAACAGGGTAACAGTCCAGCCAGGACCCTGATGATGGCATCCTTTCAGCAATACCAGTCAGAAAATAGCTGCTTCTACGCTCAAATGGGAGATCATCGGCCCTGGGCGTCGAGTCTGGCTTCCTCCACAGGATGCCCTGGACCGTATGGCAGCCTCTCATCTCTTCGACAGAGATATTCTTTCCGATGTACGCCTCACGGTTTCGGCAGCCAGGACCCGCTACATGCTCGAGGCGATCGGCCTTGGTTTGTGCGGCCCGATTGCTGCTGTAGGATCCATCCTTGTTGGCGATGAGTAGCGGTGCCCCCAGTGGATGGTCTAATGGCAAGAACTCCGTGTCCATGTCGGGGGGGTCGGGGCCTGTCACTTTGAAAATCCACTCTGGGGCCTCGGCTGGCTCCGTGTCGTGAATTTCGGGGGTCTCTCCATCATTGCCTGCGTCCGAGTCATACTCTAGGATTTCATCATCGGAATCAGCCAGGTATTCGTAACTGGGGTCAGCCGCGCATATCCCATCCTCGGGATCATCGCCATACAACCACCAGTCGGCCCCATCCTGGGACCAGAACTGGGGGTGACCCGGTCGCAGGACCATGCTGCAGCCCGTCGATAGCGAGCAACACCTCCCGGGGTCGTTATCCCCGTCGTCGCTGGCTTCGGCGTCCTCTTCCCCGTTGTCATTAGGACCCTTCTGAAGCCGCTCGAATTGCTTCTGCTCCTTATCCCCGTGGAACTCACGCCCCAGAACCCACGCAGTCCTATGACCGCCCGACATCGCCGCCGACCTGGGCTCGTCTTTCATCCGAACCCGGTTGATGTTGAAACTGACTCCGCAGAATTGGCACGGTACCTATGTCCAGTCAAAAAAGGCGAGAGCGTTGCCACTCTCGGCAGCGCGGAGGGGAGATTGCTTGATGCATAGAACTAACCTCCCAGTAACCTGTGTTGATTGAGGCCAGTTCATTAGCTGCCCATGTCCGACTGGATGCTCCATATTCAAGACTTCTCACTCACCCATATCGAGCAGCCTTCAATTTTATTTGGTGACGTGTGAGTTAAGGATGTTTTGCGTGAGATTTAATGGAAAGTTGTTTGACTGGATCAAGTCTTGGGGCGAGGGGAACTAGGTTTAAATATCCAGAGGTTTCTCGTATTCGCTTCATCCAGCTCCCCACCCTAGATATATCGTGCCGAATTGCCTGCCTTGATTCTCGAAGCAAGTTTGCTTCAAGATCCCACCAATGATGCATTTGTTTCCGCTGTAACCGAGATATCACCCACCAGAATCTGCGATACCAGCCGCAATGTCGGTATAATGATGTCGACCCACAGCATTTCTCTCTCGCTTTCCAGTCGACACGGTGTATACTTTATAACAAAAGCTATCCTTCCTCCATCAAAACTTAATCTCTCTATGCTGTAATCATTAAACACTATATGATGTCAGCTAACTGACTGTGGGCATGTGACCATCTCTAAATTGAAAAACCTCTTCCAAAATTTCTGGCTGCCTCGGACACCGTTCCTTACCCAGTCAACTCAGAAGACCTCATTCAAGACAGATGTCGTCGCTATCAGCGAAGCTCCATCGCGGCATGGACTCTCCAACGGCTAACGAACAAGCCTCAGCCCCTTCCGACGTTCCAACACAGTCCCTGTCGAATTTCATGAAAGTTCCACGCCACACGGTCTCAACGCCGGTGGGGGGAGAGGTGGGACTGCTATTTCCCTCGTTACGCAGTATGATGTTGAGGTCTGGATGAGGATACAAGATGATCTGGGCCAGAAAGTGGATGAGCTTGAAATAAATAAAGACGAAGCGATGGTATTTGCTGAGCGAGTCGGGAAGGTCCAGAGTGCAGCGGTGCTACCTTAACTAAAATAGGTCTACGATTTAATGCATCCCTTGGGAAATCCGAACCCTAATTTGCTTCACATTCACGTAAAGATAGTGATAATTCCACTTGTGAGGCGACTTGGCGTCAGGTTAAGATCCCAGCCATTTGATATGAGGAATGCATGTTTCCGGATAGGTATACCGTACTGGGCCCCCTTGACTCCTGAAGGCGAATCTATCAGCAACAGCCTAGCATCATAGTACCTAAACTACTACTCATAGGCGAGTGGTATAAAGATGGGATACACCGACCAAGCTCTGTTGGTAACTAGATGAGAAGACAGACATAGTATTGGGACACAATTAGTAGCCTACTCCTCTCCACTGAAGCGCGTAGGCCCTCACTCCTGATTGCCCACGTCCCGATCTCCTTGAATTTTACTCCGACGGAGCCTTCTCCAGAACAGCAACACTCGAGTTCGACTTCCCATTCCCATCTTCGGCCGCCACAACCGGACCCTGGAACGTACCAGGGGCCTTGAGGTTTCGTCGTTGCTTCCAGGTCAGCCCCGGCGCTTCAAAGATGGCCCAGATCTCCTCCAATCCGTATCCCCTTGTTTCAACGAAGAAGAACCACACGGCGAGGAGCTGCGATTGGACAAGTCAGTACGAATAACTACACCGGAACGAGGGGGATAAAAAAGGTAGATAGATACTGACTTCGAGCCCGGTATACACAATGTACACGATGTAATACTTCCAGCCTATATTCTGAAGACCGATCGGGTTCACGAAGGTCGAGAAGAAGCCCGAGATGTGCATCACTCCGGTCATGTAAGCGATACCCCGGGCGCGGACTTCGAAGGGGAGGATTTCAGCGGGGTAGCCCCAGAGGGGGGTCCAGCCGATATCGTATGCGCCGTTGGAGAGGAAGATGGAGACTAGCACACCGATTGCGTAGCCTGTGCTGCCTCGTGTAGTGTACACTAAGTGAAACAATATCCCAGTTAGTACGTGGGGGCTTGAGAGGAAATTAGGGGGGAGGGGGGAGGCGGTACTTACGAGCGGCAAAGGTGGTCCACAGGATGAACGCGATGAACATGCCCGCCGTCGAGAAAATGAACAGTTTGCGTCGTCCGATACTCTCGACAAAGAAGGACGCTCCCACCGCCACGACGAAGTTGTAAATGGAGAGACAGCCGTTGATTGTGGTCTGGGTGGCGACGCTGGTGATGCCGATGCTGACCAGGACGGAGTGGAGATAGTATTGCACGAGGCCATTGCCGGAAATCTAGAACACCATTATCAACCACGTTAGTACATTGCTTCTAGATACAGCCAGTCATGGAGCTCTCACCTCTAGGAACAGACCACAGAAGGTGGTGATGATCAGCCGTCGGCGGCTTGCTGGCGTGCGCACGAGATCCAGCCAGTTTCCCTTGGCCTTGGCCTGTTCATCCTTGATTATAGCCTCTTTGATCTGCGCGTATTCCAGTTCCACGAGGGGCTTAGTTTCGTCGCCGTTGGCATGGTATTTGATGAGGATCTCCTTGGCTTCCACACCCCGACCCTGCGAGATAAGCCATCTGGGACTCTCGGGTACGAACCAGATCAGCAGGATCTGGACGATGGCTGGTGCAGCCTGCAGGAGACTGGGGACGCGCCACGACCAGGAATTGCTGATATGGCGCGTGCCGAACGTTGTCCACGCGGCGATGATGGCTCCGATGTACCAGGCCGTCGGGTAGTAGGAGAGCACCGTTCCTCGATGCTGTGGGGGTGCTAATTCAGCGATGAGCAGAGGAGCGCCGACGACGGTGTATGCGAGCCCCCAACCGATGAGGAGGCGGGCAATCACGAACTGGGGGATCTGATGGGAGGTGGCCTGCAGGACCGCTCCCACCAGCGTCCAGGCAGCTCCGAAGGCGATGGCCTTCCGACGGCCGAAGCGATCAATCAACGGTCCGATGAAGGGGAGGGCGACGACGGCACCGACGGTCTGGACGGAGTTGAGGAGACCCAGAACGGGGCCTTTGGGGTAGTTGAACTCTGCAATTTTTCGGTCAATAATGGAGCCCTAGAAGTACTGGTCTGGGGAGTACGTACGTTCCTGCCAGCCAGGGAGCAGCTGCAGACCGTTCATGATCATACCGTCGAATCCCTGATAGGAACTACTGAAGATCACGACCGGCAGCCATAGATAGAGGGTCCGAAGACCGCGGTCGTGGATCCATGCGGGATAGAGCTTAGAGAGCTTCGACATCTCGAGAGTTGACTCGCGCGTTGGGCGTAGAGAGGAGACGAGGAGGTTTGCGGGATGGAATTTCAGTCAATAGCGAGATCCCTGCCCGACATTTTGTACGTTTTACCTGGACGTCTGCGCCTAGTATCCTCGATCCTGAAACCAATCTCGGACGAGCAAGCGTTGAACTCTCGACGACAAAGGATCCTGCGACAATTCTTGCTATGCTCCCAGTTGGGCCAATCGTCTGCTTCCTTGCGCTTGTCATCCCCCTACGCTATGGTGTCTCACTCATGTCGACAAGCCACTGCATCGCGCCATTAGTCGCTACGACCGTGAACCGAGCGGAACTGACCTTGTTCTGGGTGCCTTGGGCTCCTGATATCCCTCGCTTGGCGGCTGGCCACTCAACTCCGACTGAGGTTATCCAAACTCCGACCTCTCGGAGTGGAATGGCCACGAGAGCCCAATTCACCGGCCGGACGGGTCTGCTGGCTTGAAGGAAAACCAATTTTGGGACCGGGATGAGCCCATTTCAAAGCTCGAAGACGTTTCACAGCTTGACTCGGAGCAGTGATTTCAAATCCGGAGTTCAATGGCCAGCTTGAACTGGTTTATCTCTAGCCAGTGGGCGCGCAGCCATGGCGTGAAGCTCTCGCTCTCGGCCCACGCCAGTACTTTTAGTTTTTTTTTTTTTATTCTTTTTCTCATTGCATTTAATTTTTTTTGCTCGTGAGAGAGTTGAACCGAGAAAAGCTCTGGACTCCTAACGCCACACGGATGCCCGAGGAACAGGACGCTGCGTCGTCGAAGATGGTCAAGGATTTAGTCGCCGGAGTCGACGAGGCTGTCGAGGCCGTCAGTGCGGATGGCCTTGAAGCTATCAAGACACTGATTCGAAGCCAGAGTGAAAACGGTGAGACCTCCAGCATTGGAGTCATCTTCGAGAACCTGTCTGTGACTGCTGCCTCCGGCACCGAAGTCGACGTCAAGACGCTGCCAAGGGCCGTGCTCAATACGTTTGGCCCTGACCAGTATAACTTCATTCGCAACAACCTTTTAGGGGGCATTTTGCCAAGGAAAAACTCGGCCAATGCGAGAGTTATTCTCTCCGACTTCAGCGGGATCGTCAAGCCCGGCGAGCTTCTTTTGGTCCTGGGGAGACCGGACAGTGGCTGTTCGACCCTCCTGCGCACCATAGCCAACATATCCACCCTTTCACGGACTGGCGAGCTACAGTACGGCGGTATTGATGCAGCTGTGTTCGGAAAGAATAACGCACGCGAGACCATCTATCTCCCGGAAGAGGATCGACATATCGCCTCTCTTAGCGTGCGACAGGCCATCACATTCGCGCTTCGAACCAGTCTCCCCAAGGGCTCTCGGGACCCGGAGCTTGTTTCAAGGCTGGTGGAAGCAATCGCTAAGCTATTCGGCTTGGGCCACGCCCTCGAGACCCCAGTGGGAGGTGCCTTTAGCCCGGGTGTGTCTGGAGGTGAAAGGAAGCGGTATGTTATCGGTCTCAAGGGAATGCGCCCGTGTTAACTGGAGACTAACATGATATGTCAAGTGTGTCCATTGCTGAGCTCCTCGCAGCCGGGTCATCGGTCCAGTGTTTTGACAATTCCACTCGCGGGTTAGACTCTTCCACCGCATTGGACTTTGTGAAAGCTCTTCGCGTCCTGACCGATATCGGTAACAAGACGAGTCTCGCCACGCTGTACCAGGCTGGCGAGAACCTCTACCGCAAGTTTGACAGGGTTGTCCTACTGGATAGGGGCCACGAGGCCTTCTTCGGAAGCACGTCCGACGCCTGGGATTACTTCGAGTCCCTCGGATACATCCCGGTCTCTGGTCAGACAACCGCCGAGTTTCTGACCACAGTGACTGACCCTGCGCAGAGGCAGGTGAGGCCGGGATCGCAAGCCGAACAGATCCACACCCCTGCGGATTTGGCGCGGGCCTTCAAGCAGTCAAGCCACTATGAGCGACTCCAGGCGGAGATCAACGAGTACCGACGAGAGTTGAACCTGAAGCAAGCCCCTCCCCCATCGGATGCATACAACCTGTGGTTCCCCGGGCAGGTTGTGGAGTGTGTTCGCCGCGAGGTCCAGCTTGTGAAGGCCCAGAGACAGACGTACTATATCAAATGGGTGACGACGATTATCTTGTGTCTGGTTTGTGGAAGTGTGTACTTTGATATCAGCAATACGGCGCAGGGCGCGTTTACCAGGGGTGGCATTCTCTATTTTGCTTTGATCTTGAACGGCTGGCTGCAATTCCCCGAGCTGTTCGATGCCTACACAAATAGACCGATTGTCGAGCGACAGGGTAAGTGGCATTCCGGGCCCTAGCCGACAATAGAAAACTGACTGTGATAGCCCATCTGCACCTGAGTCGTCCATCTGCGGTCGCAGTGGCCAGATTCCTGATTGATCTCCCGCTGATCGCCTTCCAGCATGTCCTTTTTGTTGTTGTCTTCTACTTCATGTCGAGGCTGCAGGTTGACGCTGGGCGATTCTTCTTTTTCTACCTCACTCTGTTCATCGATACCGTCTGCTTCAGCAACCTGCTACGAATGTTTGCGTATTATGTTGGCACCCTGGACGACACCTTCAGATACGGAGGGTTTTCCTGCACGGTTCTCCTACTCTTCGCCGGTTTTCTGATTCGGCCGGACGATATGCGTCCGTCATTTGGATGGCTTCATCATATCAACCCGATGTATTATGGCTTTGAGAACGTAAGTGCTGTATCGGGTTTGATCCCCGATATACTGATCACTGATGGCGTAACAGCTCTTCGTGAACGAATTCAACGGGCTATCCCTCGACTGCAGTGACAGTCTCGTCCCCCCGGATGGTCGACCGGGCTTCCAGACCTGTGCGATCCGTGGTGCGATTCCAGGCCAGATCGTCGTTCCAGGCGTCCAGTACTTGGAATCGTTCGGGTTTGCCTTTTCGCACAGATGGCGAAACATCGGCATCATGATCGCTATTGGCATTGCCTACCTCGTCGTAGGAATCATCGGAAGCGAAACGAGAAGCTTTGTCTCGCAAGGCGGCGCACCGCTCGTCTTCGTAAAACGGTCTTCGACTCCTGATACAAAGAGTGAACCTTCCGATGTCGAGCAATCCGCCCCTGCCTCTATCTCTGACGCCCCGTCGGTGGCGAAGACCGCGGGTGGCATCCCCGGTGAATTAGCCCTGACCTGGAAGGACGTTGCCGTGAACATTGGCGAAAAACAGATTCTCAAGCAGATCTCGGGATACGTCCGTCGTGGGGAGCTCACGGCTCTCTGTGGCGCGAGTGGTGCAGGCAAGACGACCTTGCTGACTGCGTTGAGCCAGACCAACTTTGCTGGAGAGTTGCACGGGGAGGTGCTGGTTGGAAACAAGCCTCCGACCGCGTCATATCGCAAGTCTGCTGGTGAGACCTATCTCTCTAGTAATATCTTTGGCTGCTGCTAACGCATGTTTGTAGGTTTCGCGCAGCAAATGGATCTTCACGACGGTACCGCGACGGTGCGAGAGGCATTTGAATTCTCTGCTCTGCTCCGCGCACCCAAGAATTTCTCGAAGGAGGAGAAACTGGCATATGTTGATCAGCTGCTGGAGCTGCTCGATCTCGTGTCTGTGCAGCACGCCTTGATCGGAGAGGAGGGCTCAGGACTGGGAGCCGAAAGGCTAAAGCGAGTCACGGTTCGTTAAGCTCTCCTACCCGGAGGAGGGACACGGAATACTGACGTAGAGACAGATTGGAGTCGAGTTGGCTGCTCGGCCGCAGGTTCTCTTTGCTGATGAACCGACCTCTGGTCTCGACTCGCAAGGTGCAGCCCGGATCATCCACTATCTGAAGGTGTTGGCGCGTCAGGGACAGTCCATTGTCGTGACGATCCACCAGCCCTCTGCGTTGCTCTTCTCCCAGTTCGATAACCTCCTGGCGCTGTCATCAGAAGGCCAGCAGCTCTAGTAAGCTACCTTTGCCCTTTAATCCTAAAATGCAACTCGTGCTGACCATCTAGCTTCGGTAAAATCGACACTGCTCTGGCTTACTTTGCTCGCCACGGCGCAGTATGTCCGGAAGGCACCAACCCTGCAGAATTCATCCTGGAAACTGTCGGTGCTGGGGTTAATGCCCGTGAGAATGACAAGGCTGCGGACTGGGCATCCAACTGGGCCGCGTCACCAGAGGCTGACGCGCTGGGTGAGGAGATTGACGAGAGTAAGCAACGCACACCCCAGAAGGACAGTGATGAGGAAGACTTGTCAGAGTACAATGCCTCCGTATTCCTCCAAACATGGCTTCTGTCCACTCGGATGGTCAAAAACCAGTGGCGTAATACGGCGTATTTGTACTCTAAGATCTGGGTGCATGTCATCAGCGCGATCCTCGTTGGATTCACCTTCTTCAAGATGGGCACAAGTCCTCAGGACCTACAGAACCGGTGAGTACTTTCTCGCGTTATTTTTCGGTGGGGTACTGACTGCGTTGCTTGAATCTACAGTGCATTCAGCGTCTACTTCATTCTCTTCCTGTGCAATGCCATCGTGAATGTGATCCTCGCCCGGTACTTCTTCGCGAGCCTGTACTGGCAGTTCCGTGAAGGCCCATCACGAGCCTATGGCTGGATCGCCTTTGCATCCTCCACCATCCTCTCTGAGCTCCCGGGAGCTATTCTGGTTACTGTATTGTACTATCTACTATGGTACTTCCCTAGTGGTTTGCCCTACAGCGAGGCTGGCTACATCTTCCTCTTCCTCCTAACATACGAGATATTCCAGGTAGGACCCCGTTCTGCTTCAATCACCCTCCCCTGCTTACCTGTTGTAGGTCCTCCTCGGCCTGTTCATGATGGCTGTGAGCCCAGATCTCGGAGTCGCAGGCAATATCCTTGTCTTTATTGTGTGTACCTTCAACTGGTTCAACGGGATCGTGGTACCCTACGAGCAGATCCAGGTCTTCTGGCGATACTGGGTATGTTCAGACTCCCCGTCTCATCTCATCTCGTTTCTAATCATCTCACTCAGCTCTATTATCTCTCCCCATTTACCTATCTTCTCGGCGGCATGGTCACAGCCGTGGTTGGAGACGCGGCCGTCACCTGCTCCGACGTCGACTTGACCATATTCAACCCTCCCTCCGGTCAGACCTGTGGATCATACGCGTCTGCCTGGGTCGAATCGGCCGCTGCTCAGCTGCTCAACGCGGATGACACGGAGAATTGTCAGCTGTGCAAGTGGACCAGCGGAGCGCAGTACCTCGATCAGTTCAACCTGGGGGGTAACCACCTGGGAGGGAAATGGGGATCGTGGGGGATTTTCGTGCTGTTCACGGTGTTTAATCTGTTTTTGGTGTACTTTTTTACCTGGGCGACCAAGGTAAAAAGGTGGAAACTGTTCTACTTTTTCTAGTCGTGGTTTTCTACTTTGGGGGGGATCGAGTGCAATAATAGTGATATTCGGGTGAACGATTAATTTGGTGATTTCGGGTCCAACGTCTACAATTTATGATAATTTTCATGCTGAGTGTTCTTGCTATTAATGCTTTCTTTGGGACGGTATATCTAAAGTCAGTTACTTCGCTTGAGAGGGCGAAGCTATTCGTTCGTTTCGATACATCTGGCCACGCAAAAGAATAGTACTGTCGCTTGCAGAAAATGGGGAAACTTGCACATTATAGACACCATCGCTCACTACAAAATAATAACATAAGACACTCTACCTGTGTATAGGCCTTGCCTCCCTAGTGCAAATGATGAACCAAAAAGTCAAACAAATATCGCCAAACGTTCTTGGGCGAGACCTGACTCTTCCCACTGAGTTTCACCGAGTCCGCGGCCCTCCAGGCAATCTTCTTCACGGCCGCGATTCGAGGCAGGGCCTTGGCCACCGCATTAGCCTTGACCATCACCTCGTTCCATTCCTTGTCTGCTTCGCTCAGCCAGGTAATCGCGCCCCCGGCCCCCAATTCGAGCCGATCCCCAGAACGCACAATCGTACGGATCACAACGGACTGGTCGACGTTGCCGCTCGCGCAGAGATAGCCCAGGCTGCCGGAGTAGACGCCCCGCTCGCGCTGCTGCTCGAGACCATCTAGGATCTGCACGGAGCGGAGTTTGGGTGCGCCGGTCATGGAGCCCGGTGGGAAGCAGCGCTCGATGACCTTGACGCCGCCGATTTGGGGGGCTATCTGGGATTGGATTGTGGTGACGAGCTAGCACGTATCAGGATTTGATTTTGATCGCAGAGACGGGAAGTGAGATGGGAGGGAAAGAAGGGGGGCGTACCTGGTGGACCGTCTCGTAGCTCTCGACGTGAAGGAGCTTAGGGACTTTGATTGATTTGGAAGGGGAGATATTATGCAAATCCGACCGGATCAGGTCGACAATCTATCGAAATGGTCAGATTGGGAATGTCCAACTAGTGAAAAGAGGGTTTCACCATGAGATTCTCAGCTAGCTCCTTGATATCAGTTGCCAGCTGATTTTTCCGCCGCTCGTCCTCCACCGGATCGGCACTCACGGCGAGAGTCCCCTTAATGGGTTTCATTTCCGCGACCCCATTCGCATCGATAGAGATAAACCGCTCCGGGGACGAGGAGAGGATGGCCACGTCGTGGGAGGGGAAGTTGATGTACGCGGAGTACGGCGCTGGATTGCGGGCTCGGAGCGACAGGTACAGTGCGTAGGCGTCCGCAGGCGGGCTCGTTGCCTGGAACTTGGTGGTTAGGGTGAGTTCGTATGTCTCGCCTTCCTTGATCGCCTCCTGGGCTTCGCGGATGGTATTACTGTAGGAGGCCTCGTTGTCGAGGGCGACAAAGTCGGGCAAGGGCATGGGGGCCATTCCCAGGTCCTTAGGGGGTGTGGTAAAGACACCACGGGCGCGAGAGACTACGGCGTCAAACTCGGTCTCGAGAAGGCCTACCTGGCCCTGCGCGCCCACGTAGTCGGCGATAGGGTCGTGGTCTCCGCGCCGGATCAAGGCGAAGACGGTCCACTCCCCGGTGTAGTTGTCGAGTCGGAAGACAGTGGTGGCGAAGATCAACCGACTGTCGGAGTGGTCAGGGCCAGCATACTGAGCATCTGGGGTGTAGGTGTATCCGGGAAGTGACTCTCTCTTGAGCTCGTACCCAAAGTAGCCCAGCAATCCGACTTGCAGCAGTGGTTGTCCCACTTCGGCCTCTTGCCCTAGAAGCTCGGCCGGCAGGGTCTCGGTGTTTGCCTGGATGATGTCCCGGTGAAACCGGTCCAGCCATGTCCAATACGTGCCTGGGAGCTTCTCTGCTTTGGTTTCTGCCCCGTTCTGGTATAATGAGAGGACTCGGGATTTGGATGAATAACTCAGAGCGAATGCAGCGGCGGCAATATAGGAGTTGCGAGAATGGCTATCGCGGACCTTGGCACTGTCTAGCCATACCTCTCCATCAGACGATGTTCCCTTAATTAGAGACTGGAAGACAAGCTGAGGCGATGATCCCTTGCCAAGGGGCACCGCTTTGACAAAGTAAGGGTATGTATTCAATGTATCCGTCGACGCAGATCCAACGGTCCCGGTCTCCGAGTCTTCCTGCGCTGCTTGTTTGACAATGACATTTTCGCTCAGAATCGACTCGGGCAGCGACGTATGAGCAGCAATCTGGCGACTCGTCCACTGATTCCAGGGGGTCCTCTGAGCCCAGAAATCCAGAACGACCCGTCGGAAATTGCGCAGGATCTGCTCGCCATGGGCAGAACACACACTTTCGGGGTGCCATTGCGTTCCAAAGACGGGTCTCTGACGGTGCTGGATACCCATAAGAACCTTCTTGGATACGTCCTCGGGATCGTAGGTCCATGCAGTGGCCTCGAGGTGGTCCGGCAAATCTATGACTCGATTAGTCCCCTCGGTAGACCAGGTTTGGCCGGCTCCCAACATACTCTCATAATCCAGCACCAGGCTGTTATATCTAACTGCATCGAACCCCTGTGGCAGCCCCGCGAGGACTCCGGTATTAGTATGGCTCACTTGGCAGACTTGGCCGTGTTTGATATTCGGGGTGTGGATGATCTGTGCCCCAAATGTCGTGCCGATTCCCTGGTGCCCGAGGCAAATGCCCAGGATCGGGATGTTCGCCTCTTTGATCAGTCTGGAGTTGAATCCAAAGTCTGATTCTCGTTCAGGGTTTCCCGGTCCCGGAGACAGGATGATGGCATCTAAGGAGGGGAGAATGTCTTGTGTGAAGGTTTCCCTATAGAGTATCAGCATCGGACCGAGCAAGGCAGGCAAGGATCGATGGTCAAATACCATGAGAATTGATCGAATCGAACGATGGCGACGCTCCATTCGGGATACTCGTTGCCACTGGGATCATGATCATTGCTCTGCAGGAGCTGCAGGATATTGTTGGTATAGGAGTCGTAGTGGTCAATGATTAGAACCTTTAGAGTGCCCATGTTGAATAGTTCTTTGGTTACTGTGGGGGGAGAATTGATAGAGGCGATACAAGCACAAGGACTACGGTCTCTCCCAAAACGTGAGAGACAGCTATTTAACCTGCCCTGCGACTTGTCCTGGGCGGATACCTACGCCCCTGCTGAAGAGAGACCATCCCAACATGGGCAAGGGTGTGTATGGTAAATCGTCGCGCGTGATTACGGCATCTCCCCTCCCCGGTTGTGTTATCTATGAGAAGGGGAGAGCATGGCTGGCAATCTCCCAGTGAACGGCCCAAATCGCCAGCTATCGCTTCGTCTTCGAGGTGGACGGAGCGCCATTGGCCTATCGAGCAGCTTCTTGCCGTCGGGCTCAAATCGACACAGCTGTGGGTATACGCACTGCAACCGCACATCTAATCCGATCATCAACGACATGATATCGCCGAGGAGCTGGGAGGTGCTGGGTCTTAGATCGCCGGACCAGTACAGTTACATTCGAAGCTACAGCGGAGGCCTGGACGGGGATCTGATGGTATCATACACATAATTGTCCGACAGATGCAAGATTCCCGTTTATACGCACAGGCCTAGCCCTCTCACTGCGAGGCAGTAGGTCTCAGATGCATTCCTAGTGTCATGATCCATTGCATCCTGTTGCCCCCTGAAGAACCTGGCCCGTGAGAGGGGCAATGCATTATCTCCAGCTCCACTCCACGTAACTCCGAGATGCCGGGCACAATAGCTCTCTGCAGAAATATCTGAAGAGCCAAGCTCCCAGCGGCTGAACGCCGCCTGTTTCAAGGCCCTGTTCTAGTTAGATCTGCTTGTCAAGGTCAAGAACCCTCGGGATAACCTAATACGATGGCTGCTGCACCCCCACGCTCGTATTCGGAGATGTTGAGGATGCAGGTCATTCTGGGGTCATATTGCGCCTTTACTCGACAGATTTGGGACATTTACTTGCTTGAAGCTGGTTGACTTCGCCCTGATTCGAAGTTGATGAGTTCGGCTAATGTTGACGCAATGGGAAGGTCGTGAAGCCAAAGAGGGGTGCATGTGCAGATTGGGTTCCGACTTAGTGCAGGTCCAGGCTTAGCTAGCTTTACTTCCGATTGTCATTGTACTTTTGTCGCCCTGTCAAGTCTTTACAGTTATGCTTGGAGACTGTGGAGGCGGGGATATATTTGGTTGGATACCAACCGGGGACCCAACAAGGACGGAAAAACAACAACCAGAATTAGAACAGAATATTGACCGGGAATAAATTAGGCCAATGAAAGAGGAAAGCTCCACGAGGCGATCGGAGACTTGGCTGCAGCATGGCGTGATTTGTGGTAATCCTGGCGCGGATGGCGCCAACACGCGTGTTTGCTCGTGTCTCCAAGATGAATATAACTGATCTGATATTACGCCCATTATCTCCGTCCTGTCGGAGCTTTCTCACCTCGGAGGCAGATACCTTCTCCAACACAAGCCCTACCGCTACCCTCTCAGTAGCTCCGATACCCAGACAGCCATGCGCGATCATTCTCGCCCTCCACGCTCCGGCCCAGCAAAGGGCCGCGGTCGCTGGGCTCCACAGGGTCCCTTTGCATGTCCGGAATGTGGCAAGGACTTTGAGCGGAGTAGGTCAAGATGCTTGTTTATTTTATCTTAGTCCGTTTTAGTCAGTTGTCCTGGGTCGGATGTTGGTAATGACAGCTCTTTATGAGACGATTACAGCAAGGGATGGTGTGCCAGAGCTGACAATGCGCATCGTCCAGAGGAGTATCGAGATAAACATCACCGGCGGTGCATCAAGGCCGCAACGGAGCCCCGCCAGACCCGACAACGTTCGTGCGTCGCCTGTGTTGCCTCCAAGCTGGGCTGTGACCAGAAGCTGCCATCCTGCTCGCGCTGTGTCCTGCGTGGCAAGCGCTGCCAGTACGTCACCGAGCGAGGTGCCTCGGGGCCCCAGGAGGATTGCCTGCTGCGACAGGACAGCGCGCAACCGGACTCTGAGCGACTGTCCCAGGTGCTGCCGGACTACTCGGCCTTTGACAAGATTGAGTCCATCTACCCGCGCATCACTCCAGACCTGGACCCGGGCGAGGGCATGGGTGTGCGAGCCCTCGTCCCCGAGATGAATCCGACATCATCTCTGCCGCCGGCAGCCGTGGGGGCGCAGCATGTACCGGGCCCTGGAAGACCGGGGAATGCGTATCAGCCCTGGCCGCTGGATCCTCAGCTCCGCAGCGCCCACCAGGGACACGCTCAGGATCGCGCGATGAAGGACGTCAGTATCGTGAATGACTGGCTACGGCGCAGTCCTTCGCACGGGTTTGTCGCCGCCAGCGAACCAGATTCCGCCGCGCAATGGCCGCCTCGCGCCTGGCCGTCAAGAAGTCCATCGGTTACCATGGCCGAGGCCACGTCCATCCCACCGGAGTGGGACGAGGCCCTCCAGCTGGGTGCGACGGGTATCAGTAATGAAATGCAATTCGACCTCCTGGGCTCGCTGGGGGTTTTGCCGCGCAACACTCGCGCTACGCCAGGCACCTCCCAACGGCCTCCAGTGATTATGCAGAGCCCAACCGTCCTTAGACTGGGGTATCCCATGCCGCAGACGGTGCGCACAGAAAGCGACAGCACCGCTCAAGCGCACAATAATACCGCCGCAGTAACCCAGACTGCAAATAAAGACCCAAGCCCACCTACATTCCGAGACATGGTCCCAGCGACCCGGGAATCGAGACCTGTTCCTGAGACAGAAGCCGAGTCACCGACGACAACCTCCTGTCCCTTTCACAAGTTCACGAGCGACCACGACACCGTTCAGATTATCTGCAGTTATCCGCGCCTCATGCTCCGCCCAGGCATCTACCCGCCTTTCGTGCACCATAAAATTTATCCCTGCGCTGAGGGCGAGATCTCAGAACCCTTGGCAAAGGCATTCTGCTGCGTCGGGGCGTTCTATGCATCCGTCCGTACGAGTGAGAGCTTTGTCTACTCATTGATGAACAACGAGAGTCGCCGGTTGGTGAACGGATTTGTACGTCACTGGACTAAATCAGTTATATATAGAGACTAACTGGTACTTTGTGAAGCAACTATGGTCCAACTCCGACAGCAGCATGCTAGCCGCCGTTCACGCCATGTGCATCTATCAGATCCTGGGATTCTTCAGCAGTACAAACCCAGAGCAGACACGATTAGCCGAGCTGCAGCAATTATTCTTCCTCAAGGTATCCCCCTCCCTACCTTTTCCTAACCTGGAGTTCATACAATCGGAGTATTGTGCACAACTGGGCTAACCTGACCAAAGATGGTCCGTAAACTCATCACCACCCATCTCCAACCCGGAACAGGCGACGACAGCGAAAAGGTCAACTGGCGAAAGTGGATTATGAACGAGACCATCCGGCGAACAGTCTTCCTCGCTAATATCATTAATACGCTGTCTTATCGGACCCAGAAACAGAATCCGTTTTACTATGAGGCGCTCAACGACGAAGTAGTCCTAAATATGACCCTGCCTGCACCACCACCGGTCTGGAAAGCGTCCTCGACGGAGGAATGGCTGGCTGCCAAGGGGCGATTGAGTCCTGAGGAGGTGACTCGGAGCGAGATGACGGTGCAGATGGTGTTGGATCAATTTGACAGCCAGCAGACGGTGACCGTGAGTGGGCGGAATAAGGGCCGGGGACGGGCTTCGGATCGGGTCCAGTTAGAGAATTTAGATGAGTTTACGAGACTGGTTATTGCTACGGCGCGGATATATAGATAGAGCTATTCTATTGTCAAAGAGTATAATTCCTGGATGAGACGTGGAAGGCGGGGGGTTAGTTACTATGGCGTTGCGGAGCTGCTTGATGTCACGCCCTACGAGTACTAAGAAGAAAGAAAGAAAACGGATTCACTCCAACTCCATTCTGTATGCAATAGAAACGAAGAAAAGTAAGAACATGGTCAGAATAACGCTCCCCGGGATGAGAAGGCGTCTCGCGAACAAATATGCGGTTATTTCATTGACTGCCGACTGGTCGACCCTCTAGGATCACAAACCGCTCCGAGAAGCCTTTGCCGGTTTTGGTTATGGCCTCTATATCTTCCTGGCCCCGGACCAGAATGACGTTTTCGGGGTAGAGCTTCCCCAGGAGCGCGAACTTGATGATGGGGTCCGTGACGGGGATGACGTGGATGGCGTTGCCCTGGTCCCTCTTGGCTCGCGGAGAGATCACCAGGCCCGGCTGGGAGAGGATATCGGCTGTCTTGTGGATCAGGGTCCGGGGCAGGTCCTTGATCGCCGTGGTGGCAGTGGAGGAGGAGGCGTCCTGTCCGTTCACCTTGGGGCCGGTGCCGTTGGTTTGCTCGGACCGCACCTCGTACGCGTAGCGCCGGCCGCGGGTGATCTGGCCGAGGTCGATGGCGATGCAGATGCCCGAGTCCAGGGTGAGCTGGAGTTTGACGATACGGCGCCGGAGGTCGCTGCTGGTGTCGATGGCGATGGCGGACGACTGCAGGGCGCAGGTGTCGATGGGCAGCAGCGAGGAGAGATTCCACTTGGTGACGCTTTTGGCCTCGTCGCTCTCGGCCAGCACGGTGCGCGGCGCGTTCACATACTCCCTGTGCTCGTAGTCCAGGAGCAGGTCGACCTCGGAGTCGTCGAGCCGGGCCGGGTGGTAGCGTAGCAGATGGATGGAGCTCGAGCCGGAGAGGAAGGCCGGCAGCACCAGCCCGTGGGTATACTGGAATCCGTATCCACCACGGGGCAGGCTGCGTGAGGTGAAGACCTTGGCCAGGTCGACGATGGCCTGATTTTGCACGGCGCCTGTCATGCAGTGCACCAGGAAGACCTTGCGTGGCTCCTCGAAGTCACGGATGCCCTGGCTCGCGTGCTCGGGGATCACCAGCGGGACCTCGTCAAAGTTCTCAAAGGGCAGGAGGCTATCGCGCAGGAGGATGAGTCGGTGCAGCCATTCGTTGTACAGTTCCATCAGCTCGGCGTTACCCCGCGGACCCATCAGCAGCGCGGCCACCGTGGGCGTCCAGAGGTGTCCCTCGCAGGGGCTGCGGATGCGCAGTCGGGCGCCGGTGTCGCGGATGGGGGCCTCGCGCACGTATGAGATGATGGTTTTGGCGATACGGTGGGCCTGGATGGCGATCTCGCGCCGTGTGGTGTCCAGGTTGCTGGGGGTCAAAGGGAATGTCGACTCGCGCCCGCTGGTGGCCAGCGACGCCCGGAGGCCATCGATCAGGGTATCGCGAGCCGTCGGGCCCGGCCCAGGATCTGGCCCCAGGCGAGCTACGATCGCATCCAGCAGCGGCGAGGTACGCACAACCAGCTGGTGGATGCTATACACTCCGGGGGGGGTCTGGGTGGCGGCGGACCAGATATGCTCGAGGGAAGCGTACTCCATGGATCCGTTCAAGGAGACCACAGAGGGGGGAATACGGTGACCGACTGCTAACTGTCCCAGGTTGGCGAAACGATATGGGATGGCAGCGGCCAAGGACATGATTCGCATGGAGGGGGGAGTGGTGGTGGAGGTGGTGATGGTGGAGGGCTACAGCGTCGATGGCGTCTGAAATGTACCCAAATGATGACAGACACGGCCCGGTCAGCAGTATTATGGCAGTATTATGGGACTGGCTGCTGCAGTGCTCGTTTGCTTCTCTTCTTCCACACCTCTTTTGTTTCTTTTTTCTCCCTTATTCATTTATCTGGGCAAAGAGCCATTGGGCCGACACCATGGAATCTCTGCTCAATCCTAAAACGGTGCTTGTATGGCGGAAATCAAACCACAGGCCTCTTACGCCAAAGGTCAGTTTCTCTGTACCATCAGCCATGGCTCTCCTACCACTGTGCAGGGAAAATTGTGTTCGGAGTTTGGTGGCATCACAGCCAGGTCTCCCGAACTCCGATGCGGAGGGACAATCACCAATGCAACGGGCAGACGATTATCTAGCGCGGAATGGATACGTTTGAGGGATTGCCAAGGGTCTACCAGCCACGAGTAATCAGGAAGTTCGACTACCGTGGGGTTGTGTTATTACCGGCAGGACTATATCCTCTTTTCAGCGGAATGTGACGCAAACAGCCAGCTGTACCCCTCCTAATTGCGGAATCTAGCAGGGTTTCGAGCTCAGTGAGAGTGGCTAATGGAGTATTATTGTCATATCATCGTAGGAAGTACACGTACCTGTAGGTATAACTCTGTCCCCGGTTCGAGAGCTCGATGAAAGACTTCCACTATTTCACCTGCAGAAGTCTATCTTGTTACATCCCATCTTCTACCCACGATTTCAGAATACATTTTTCAGGCACAGTTTATCCGGTTTAAAATTATTCCCCCCAACATGGCCACAACAGTAATCGAGCTGCCCAAAGCGGTGGCTTCGTTCGTGGGCACTGAAGGGGCGTATATGCTCCCCCACCACGCCCAGGAGATTGAAAGGCTGCACAAGCAACATGTCTTCATGAACAGCACCACCCAGGGAAAACTCCTTATCGTCCCTTCTGCTGAGGACTCCTCTAGCAAAAAGTCGCTACGAGTGTTGGATTCCGGGGCAGCAGACGGTACGCCCGGATATCATGACTCTACCTCTTCTCGCAGTCATAAGCTAACCGAGGTTCATGGTTGAGATTAGGCCTCTGGCTGAGAGACCTATCCCGTCAGCTGCCCAATCGTGAACTAGAGCGGTATGGAGTCGATATCGGCTCCAGCCTCTTCCCTCCGTCATCAACAATTGACCTGCGGGCCCACGACATCCGGACCCCGTTCCCAGACTCCTGGGGGTGGCAGGACCAATTCGATGTGGTTCACCAGCGGTTGCTAATCTGGGGAATCAAGTCCTCTGAATGGTTGGGAGTAATCAAGAATCTTTACAGCATTCTGAAGCCCGGTGGCTATATCCAGCTGGTGGAAGCAGAATGGATTGATCCCGATCATCCAGCTCCTCCTGACACCCGTCCCAACCTAAGCAAGCAGGCTGCGCTGCAGGTGTGGTCGACGGAGAGCTTTGGAATGGACATCCACATTGCGTATAAACTGGAAGGACTGCTTCAGGAAGCTGGGTTCGAGGATGTCACCAAAGTTCAGTTCGACCACGGATATGGAGCCCTCGCTCGTGACCCTGCCCAGCGCGATGTGTCCGCGGAGTTGTGGGTGGACTGTTTCCGGCCGCTGGGAGAGAAGATTCCCGGTACGTATATCAATCTGGTGGATGGGGCTGAATCCATGGCAGAATGGCAAAGGCTAACGCTGAATAGAGGGTGGAATCCCTGGGGTTGCTGCGACTGCAGCGGAGTTCTATACGTTCATGGACAACCTGGAGACAGAGATCAAGACATATGGATACCAGCCCAAGCTAAACTTTGTCTTTGCACGGAAGCCAGTGCACTGAGTGGCACATCATAAGGAGTTTAATAGAATAGAATATGAGACGTGGAACAACTTTTCTTCTTTCAATATCTAGTTTGTAGCGATCGGGTATCATACGTAGAGCACCTACACTACTTCCCCACGGCACCAAGGGGGTTCTCATATAAACATATAATAACCGTCCGAGATAGACTTCTGTACCCGTTTTTTACAAGTTTACATGTTATTGAAAGCATTAGAATTCTCTTTCTACAAGCGCTGAGAGAGGCTAGAGTGTACTAGTAGTACTGCCTAGAGGCATTTAAAGATCTGGGCTGCAGCAGGGTCTATCATGCATGTAGTATAGAGCTAACTTGAGTAAAGAACAAAAAAGTAATATATTTGACAACACACAACTACCATCTAGAGGAGGTCTATCCATATCTAACCAGCAACAAACTTTGCAAATCGCTCTACCAAATCTAGTGCCTGATCCGCCGAAAGCCGCGGGTCACAGAGCGAAGTGTAGCAATCCCCCAGCTGCGCCGGATGGAGCACATGAGTCTCATCCAGACACTCGGTGACCTGGTCGCCCGTTTGCTCGAGGTGGATTCCACCAAGGTGATTGCCCAAGGACTGATGCACGGCGTAGGTCTCCTGTAGCTCAGCGAGCATATCGCGCGAGCGTCGCGTCTTGCGCCCCTCCGAGGTCGTCCAGGTGTTTGCATGGCAAGGGTCACTCAACCAAATAGGCACATGGCCACTGAGCTGCACTGCGCGGATGAGAGCCGGAAGGACAGAGCGCACCTTGCCGTTGCCTAGGCGTGTAATTAAGATAATCTTTCCGGGAGGGGACCGTTCCGGACACAGTGCATCGAGCAGCTCTATCACTTCTTCTCCTGTTGCAGACGGCCCCAGTTTCACCCCGATGGGGTTCCGGAGGCCCCGGGCGTACTCAACGTGGGCGCCGTCGAGCTGACGGGTTCGTTCGCCGAGCCATATGGTTGTCGCGGAGAGATTGTAGTCCTGTCGGGAAAGGGAAGCTTCGTAGGGCAAGTGCAAGGCTTCATGGGAAGTGTATATCGGGGCTCGATCTCCTCCGCATGCAGCCAGATGGCGGATAGCGGTATGGGATGTCGCGGCGTGGAAGTAGCCCTGCAAAAGCCGGCTCGGGTCGGGTGACCGGTGGTGCTCGTCTTCTGAGTTGATGATATGGCCGCGAAACGCATGCACTACCTGACCGGAGGCGAGCGTCTCGAACGGATTCGAGCGCGGTTTAGCATACTGGCCCGCGATCCGGCCAACCCGGACCACGGGTTTGTGTAGGGCAGCTTCGAGAAGCTGTCCCTGTCGGTGGAGAAGCTCGACCTTGCGCTGGATGACATCGTACCGGACATCGACAAAGCTCTCGGCGCAGTCACCGCCCTGGATCATAAAGGATTTGCCCACGGCTACATCGTAGAAGTGGTATCGGGCACGCTCGACCTCGTCGGCGCTGACCAGAGGCGGCAGCTGCTGCAGGGTCTCACAGACACGCTGCAATGCGACTGAGTCCTCATAAACCACGGCCTGTGCGGCCGGCTTTGATTGCCAGGAGCTCAAACTCCATTCGTCAGAGACTGGACTCCAACCGATGATAACCGGTTTCTCGTCGAGGGCCTTGGGGGCGTATTGGATGGCCCCGGGCTGTATATAGTTCAGCAAGGTTCGCCTTGGTATAGATTGGCCAACGTACCTGCAGAAGTGTCACAGTCTGACTCATCTTGAAGTCAAGCAGCTGGATACTCTAGAGTTGCGATCTTGCTTGATGTAACTTGATAGACAATGCCATCTAGGCCTTTTATCTGACTACATTGAAGCAATGGCGAAAAATATGTACCCCTCTCATCAACCTCCTCTCTACAGGCGCCCTATCACATCAATCCACCAGGCACGCCAGCCCTTCTACGAATGCCCATTACCAGGTTACAGTCATACATCCAGGCTACGGCCTCGAGGCCCTGCATGCGGGAGCTCTGGTCCGTCTCGCGTACGTCTCTGACACCACTGCCATTTCCCAGGAAAGCAACATACACTATAGCCCCATGGCGCGATGATACCTCGTATTTAGTATTCGCCCTGCTTGTGTTCTGCGCGGATTCCGAAGCACTGGGCTATGGTTCTCCGAAACTCCGCAGGCGACTCGGAGGACAGCGGCTGCAGGATCGGAGGGCTATGGCACGCATTCTAGCAGAGTCAATCTCCTCCGGTCTAGGCTCTTTAATGTGTCTGCTTATTTCCGATAGGCTCGGTATTCGAGTACGGGCTTGCCTCGCCCTTGTAACTACTCGAATTGGGGGGCTAATTCTCCCTTGAAGGTTACCGCAACGATAGCTCAAGCAAGTGTTGTGCTAGGAATATTCATTGAGCTAGCCACTCCTAAAGTCAATATCCATACAACCAAAGGCAATAATCTACGCCACCAGAACCGGCACGGAACCCTCCTCTCTCACGGGCTTGGAGTCCTCGCGCTGCATGTCATCGGTCCAGGTGTCGGTATTCTTGCCTCGCTTGTGCAGATACGCCAGTCGCTCAACTACATGCTGGCCCGCATACACCGGGCCGTACTTCTTGGGGTTCTCCGGAGTGCAGCATGCCTCGAGGGGCTCAACCAGCGCGTCCCGGTTGGGGTGGCCGAACCAGGCGATCGCGTACCTGGCAGGGACCGTCTCTGGAATGTACCCGTTCTCGTCGGGAATGGGCTCTGGCTCGACGACACGATGCTCAGTCGAGCGCAGTCGGTCGTTGAACCATCTGGCCAGGAGGTCGCCCACTGGATGAATGTTAGCTGTGCCAGCATAGACCTTGCTACTGACGAAGGCTTACCATTGATGATCGCGCAGCCCTCAATCGGAGGCACATCAATATACGTCCCGTTGGCGTGCTTCACCTGCAACCCACCCCTATCGTCGTTGAAGAGTAGAGTCAACGTCCCGTAATCCGTATGCGCCCCTGCCCTTTGGCGATCCTGGAACGACGCCCGGCTGGTCTCCGGATAGTAGAGCACACGGAAGAAATGGTCCTTCGCGCCGACATGGGGCTCAAAGAAGTTCTCATCGATGCCAACCTGCTGCGCGAGGGCCTGCAAGAGGGTGAGATGGACGCGATGGCACTGCTCGAAGAAGAAGTTCATGTCGGAGCGGAACTCGGGCCAGTCGTTGGGCCACTGGTTGGGTCGGGTGGGATCGCTGTCGTCGCCGACATCAAAGGCCTCTTTCTGGTCGGAATGTCGCTGGTCGCCTGAGGTGCGCTGCGGCGAAAACCAGCCGTGGAAGGCCTTTGCTTCGCCTGTTTCCACTTTGGCTTTCTCCGCGACGGGGAGGGCGAAGAAGCGTTTCGCGTGGGCAAAGAGGTTCTGGCGCGCGTAGTCGGGGATGGAGTGATTGGCTAGGTAGACGAAGCCGACGTCGACGAAGGCTTGAAAAAGTCTCTTCTTCTCGTTTTCGCTGGCCTCGAGGACCTCCGACGAGCGAGAAATGGAGGGCCCGATGATTTTTGCGAAGTCGATGACGGGGAGGCTTGCCGTGTCAGCCATTGTAGAGGTTCAGTCACAGTAAGCCGTGGTCAGGGTTATCAGATCAGTATTAAGATTAGTCCTGAAGGTATTCTGATCTGGTCACTTGTGAGCTGCCAAAAGTCTGCTGTGCGTTTCCCTGTGAGTGGGTGATTCTGGATCCTGGCATTTATGGTACGGCTGGCCCTAAATCTGTAACATATCGTATGATTGTTCAACCAGTACTCCCAGAGTGATCGGTCGTATACTCTCCTCGTGAATTAGACTCCATCCTTGGGCCCCTGCAGAGATGTCAGGCTCGTCCACCCCTCCATTTCGGAGGTTAGCCCATCGCCGTTGCGGATGTCGCCAGCCACTAGTTTAGTGCCGTCACTCCCACCAGATCGTCAGTTCTTCAATCGGACTCCTATCAGCAGAACACGGACATCCAGGACTTGCAGAATGCATAAATCACCATGCAGGGGTTAGTTTCAGCCCCCATTCTGCAGGAATGTCGCCATCGATGCCTCAGATCGAGGTCGTTAGATCCGACGCATCTCGTCTAGATATCCCACTGTCCCTTGGATCGTATCTTGTACGATGAATGGCGCCATCATGGATATGAAGGCAACAAATGTCCAGGTCAATGATGCGAGCCATGATATTGCGTCAGTACTGTCTACAATGAGGGAAATTTATCGCAAAGTAGACTCACTAAGAGGGTCGGTGGACGGCATCTGAAGTGTTCTAGGCGGAATAAAAGCAGACATCTACCAAATCCTCTTTCATACCAGACCAAGCGATCTAGATACCATAACCCATCACAATGGTGTTTACTTCTCGTCTTCCCAAGATCGAGGCGCCGGGGACGGACGTCTTCAACTACATCTTCCACGCCGGACGTGACGAGTACCCTCGCGATCGCGTGCTCTACAGGGTACACGAGACCGGCGAGACTCTGACGCTGGACGAGCTCGAGAATCAGAGTCGCCGGTTTGCCAGTGTGCTGGTGAATAAATACTCCCTCAAACCCAACGACGTGGTCGCTTTCCTAGCCCATAACTCCGTAAGGTTTCCCTTCTGATCCATCTTAGTGTATCCAGCTGACGATGACTTTCAGATTCAATACCCCATCGCCTTCTTCGGGGTGCTGGCAGCAGGCGCTACCATCTCTCCCATCCCCGTACAAACCGGGTTGGATGTCGCCGCAGTGGTCCCTCGACTCGAGCAGGCCAACGCCCGCCTGATCATCACCGGGCAGGGCCTGTCCGATCTCGCCAAAGGGGCGGCAGAAGGGTATAATGGGATCCCCCTCGTCAGTTTAGATGATGTGGAGGGCATCGCATCCCTCCCACGTCTCGTCGCAGAGGAACCCACCCCCTACGACGGGTTCCGGTTCACCTCGCACGATCAGGCAGAGGCTAACAGCGCCTTCATCTACCGAACCAGTGGGTCATCCGGCAACATCAAGTCTGTGCTGACGACGCACGCGCACTGGACTGCGAACCTACTGGCCACCAAGCTGACCGTGCCCGCGGACACGGACCCGAGCAAGGACGTCTGGCTCTCGTCACTGCCCTTTGCATACGGAATCAACGCCAAGCTCAACCTAGGGCTCAACGTCCTGTTTGGGATCCCCGTCATCATTGTGCTCAAGACCTTCGATCAGAGCTCTCTCCCCCTCATCGATACCTACGGCGTTTCCTTCCTCTTTGTCACTCCCCCGCTAGCCGCCCAGATCGCCAAGTCGGAAAAGAGCGCTGGGCTGACCTACCGCAGCATCAAGTGGCTGCTCTCCGCGGGGGCACCGCTGCATGACAAGATCCGCGACGCCGTCCAGGAGAAGTTCAATGGCATCCCACTGACCGTTGAATGGGGCACGACCGAGACCTTGCTAATTGCCCTGCAAATCGACGAGAAATCCACCATCCCGGGTTCCAGCGGCACACTGGTGCACGGGCTTGAGGCACGCGTGATCGACCTCGACACGGGACGCGATCTCGGGGTGAATGAGAAGGGCGAGATCCTCTTGCGCAACTCCCTGGCGCGGTTTGCCGGGTACAAGGACAACGAGGAGGCCAACAAGGACTTTGACGCCGAGGGCTGGTTCCACTCCGGCGACGTGGGGTATCTCGACGAGACCTCCAACGTCTTTATCGTCGATCGGCTCAAGGAGCTGTTGCGCGTGGGCGACGGCTACGGCACGCATGTCTCCACGGGAGAGTTTGAGTCGGTGCTCTTCGACCACCCGTCCGTGGCCACGGCGGTGGTGGTCGGGATTCGCGACCAGGATACCCAGCAGGAGCATCCCACTTCGTTTGTCATCCTGCAGCCGGGGGTCAAGGAGAAGCAGGACCTGGTGGGACTGGCGCGGGAGATCGAGCGGTTTGTGGAGGAGAAACTGGGGTCGTTCAAGCGGCTGACTGGAGGTGTGTACTTTTTGGACAAGTATCCCCAGGTCGGGTACAAGATTAACAAACAGCGATTGAAGCAGCTTGTGGATGTTGGGGCTACAGACCGGTCCCAGCGGTGGATTGAGGGGGTTGCATGATTCGTCTGATAGATATGTACCGGAGAGACAGGTCATGAATATAGCCCTACAATACATCAAATAAGGCAGTATCCTGACATCTACGGTATATTTTGTTCTGGCATTCGAATTAAATCGCATTCTAGCAACTGTCGTACACCCCGGACTGTTGGTGCAGTCATTAGGTACCCTGACCTGAAGGCCTCGGCCACTTGGGTCACTCAGCGCTGCGACAGCCTTCGCGTCAAAGAAGCACCCCATGGACGATATCACCAAGGTCCCTCACTCTCGCTAACGCCCAATCCATATACCAATCACGTCCAGCGTTGACGTGTTTGAGAGATCCGATGAACCTTTTCAATAACTCCAATTCCTCAGCACAACCCCGTACTTGATATCCTCTTATCCTCTCCAGTTACACTCCGTTCCACTCAATATGTCGCCCAAGACTTTCATCGTCACCGGCGCCTCAAGAGGTAGAAACCCAATTCGATCCATCTCCACCTCGAACCCTAACTCGTCCCACCCACGGCACAGGCATCGGTCTCGCAATCTCCAACTTTCTGCTTGCCGCGCCTCAATCCCACAACGTGGTCGTGATCGCCCGCAGCGTCGAGCCCCTCCAGAAGCTAAAAGACCAGCATGCTAACCAAGTGGAGGTGCTGACTGGTGATCTCGCGGATCTCGCCCTCGGTCCAAAGGCCGTTGATCTGGCCGTGAAGTCGTTCGGGTGTCTGGATGGGTTGGTTCTCAGTCACGGTGTGCTAGGCCAGGTCGGCAAGATCGCCGAGGCGGATCCGGAACAATGGAAGCAGGGGTTCGATGTCAATTTCTTCAGCCTGGTAGCTTTTGTAAGTTTATCACACATGGGCTCCATTGCCCCTCTCCGCCTGGGAAGAGTAAACCATTGAGGAGATGGCCGTTGGCCAATGGATGCTAACATCCATAGCGCTACAGGTTAGAGCTAGCCTTCCTGCTCTTTGCCAATCCAAGCGCCGGATCGTCTTCACTTCGTCCGGGGCTTCCGTCTCGGCCTTCAGGGGATGGGGCCTGTACGGCGCGAGTAAAGCGGCCATGAACCATCTGGCCCTGACTCTTGGGCGGGAAGAGCCCGACGTAACGTCTGTGTCGATCCAGCCAAGCCTAGTTGACACCGGAATGCAGCGAGAGATACGTGAAAACCTTGCTAACACTATGGACCCGCAGTTCCACTCAGTATTCACTACCGCCCACAAGGAGGGAAAACTGCTGAAACCAGAACAACCTGGACATGTCATTGCCAGAGTGGTGATTGAGGCTCCGAACTCGTTGACCGGGAAGTACCTAGCGTAAGTCCTACTCCTATTCTCTCTCTGGCTTTTCTTTGCAGTGGAACTAAGAGAAAAAGGTGGGACGACCAAGTTCTAGAGGCTTTCCAATAGGCTGCTCGAAGAAACCTGTACGTGACCGTTCGTATATACCACCATAGATAAATTTGCGTGTGCTATCAGCAGGTCTTGGAGGTTGCGTGACATACCCGATTTATATATATATATATATCGCTGGGAGACGATGGTCTTGAGTGAACTTCTCAATACGGCTGTATGATAAGGGCAGTATCAAAGTATTATCATATTCATGACCCGGTATTCCAAGTAGATCATATGCTGGCATCAATGTGGTCCACTCAGCGCTCTTGGTTAAAATTGCCTAAACGGGACAAATCGTAACTATCCAAGTTGGGGCTAACTCGAGTTATTCATGCACTAGTTGGCTTTTACATAATCAGTCTCTTCATAAATCTGGTTTTCTCGATTTGCCTACGTCTTTCTTTTGCATGGTCTGCAGATTGGGATTTAATCTGAAAGCCAATCGGCTCCAAGTCTTCGTTAAAACTTTCTTCTTCTGCGAGTCAGCCAAAAGGCAATCTTTGATGTTGTGAAGGTGGAGTATTTGGTGTCAGAACCGGTTTGGCCAGAACTAATTTTCTCCATTCCTCTCTGATAGGTAGGACGAAGGCATCTCCACTCATTCTAGTGCCCATTCCGGGTTTCATTGTGGTGTTCTAGACCAGAGCATGCCAATCAGCGGTCCTCGACGACATCCGGATGCCAGGAACAATGACGCGGTGGCGTTCCATAGGCCGAGATGGAAACAAGGCCTGCGATTCTCTCGGAATGCATCAATTGCCCTGTTTGTTTGATTTCATTCTTCACGTTCCCCCCCACTCAACCCTTACCTCCTCGCCACCCCAGGTCTTGGATCCCTCCCCTTTCCCCTCTAGCCACGAGTTTAAAGAAAAGACGGGGGCAGAGAGAGATTATCTCAATGCTTATCGGCCTCGTTAGTGGGGTAAATCGTGGATGATCATCGGAGAACTGTAGGCGGAGATGCTAGAGGGCCCCGATATCAGCAGCCCAGGAAGTTACTATTCTCCTAGAGAGAGCGCCATGGCGCAGGACCGTGAGTTCTACAAGTATGGCAAACATTCCGGCGTGATCGGCACAAACCCTCGTCCGCGAGCTGCTGATTAAACTGATCGATGGTTAGATATTTTCATTTGCCGCAGCGTCCTGGCCTCCTACACCGACCCCCATCATCTCCTCGCCGAGAGAATGGACCGGAGCCTCCCCCCCAGTCTTCACAGGATACCACCCTAACCGCGCTGGCACAGCTGGGGGCACTGCGATTGAATGTCCAGCGATGTATGATCTCGCTCTTTGATCGGCACTCCCAGTATATCCTAGCCGAAGCCACCCGAACCCTCAGCCTCCAGGATGACCGGGTGCATGGAGATGGCGATGCCCTCTGGCTGGGGAGTAGCGTGATCCCCAAATGCGAGGGCGTCTGTCACAACGTCTGCGATGAGTCCCGACTGAATGTGGCGCGCACCGACCCAGGCAGTACGACCAGCGCATGTTGTGCCCTGGTTATCCCGGATCTCAGCAAGGATGACCGGTTCAACGAGCGACATTATGTCGTTAATGCTCCACGTATACGGTTCTACGCAGGTGTTCCCATCATGAGTCGACGCGGAATCGTGATTGGGGCATTCGCCGTGAGCGATGGCGAGCCCCGTGCGAGACTCGACCCTTTGGAGGTGCGATTCATGACCGACACCGCTGCAGCCATCATGAACCATCTGGAGATGGTCCGCTCCCACGACCAGAACCGGCGAGGAGCTAACATGATTGCTGGCCTGGGGAACTTTGTGGAAGGGGAGAAGCTGCCTTCCTCCAGCCGGCCGCGGAGCAGCAGGAAGGGTGCACATCAAGAAGCGGACGATAAGGGGGGGAAAGACAAGGAGAAGAGACATGACATGCGCGACGTCGCCCAGCACCCCCGTCGCCAGCACCAGGCTCGAGCGGACCATGCTGGTGTGCCGAACGACGGCGGCTCCTACATGGAAACTCACGAGAAAGCCCTAGAGAGTAGGATATGCCCATGAGTGCTACTGCTAAGCCGCTAAGCCGCTAATGAACTTCAACAGAGCCGAATGAGGCCCGGGTATCTGAATCCCTTGCGAAGCTCCCCGCTGGATCAGACAGCAAATCCAACCCGGAAACATCCCTCAAGACCGGGACGAGCGCGATCTTTGCCCGCGCGGCCCGAGTACTCCTGGAATCCCTCGAGGTCGAGGGGGTGGTGTTTTACGATGCTCGAGTCAACTCATACGCTGCCCTGGTCCGGAGCGATGACCGAACCACCGACATGGAGAGCAGTAGCGGCGGCTCCAGCGAAACCATGTCTAGCAGTGAGAGCGAAACCCCGACGCCCGCACACTCCTCGACCGAGACCGACGACGCCGCTTTGTGTAACGTGCTGGGCACGGCGGTGCAGGAGCAGGAACAACCCGCTGGGGCGATGCGAGAGGTGTTTCTGCGATCGCTCCTGCGCCATTACCCCCGCGGCGCCATCTTCAACATCGATGAAAATGGCAGTGTCTCGTCGAGTGAAGGGAGTGACAGTACCTCTGCCAGCAGCGTCTCGCGCGAGATCGTCTACCGGCGCCACGAAGGGTCCAAGGTCCAGCGCCAGTGGAAACAGCGAAAACGGCAGCGCCTCAGTCTGAAGGAGGAGAACAAAACGCTCATCAAGGTTTTCCCGGCCGCGCGCTGCGTGACTCTCTTCCCCCTGTGGGATTCGCATCATAATTACTGGTTCTCCGGTCTGTTCCTGTGGACCAAGTCGCCCCGGGTGTTTAGTCTCAGCGGCGAGCTGGCCTATCTCTACGCCTTTTCGAACAGTATCATGGCGGAGATCCATCGGTTGGACATTGAGCTGGCAAATCGGGCGCATGCGACCCTTGTGGGCAGCATCTCCCACGAGTTGCGTAGTCCGCTGCATGGCATTCTAGGCAGTACGGAACTGCTGGTGGACTCGTCCATGTCCCCCGCCCAGATCGCTCTGGTGAATACCATCGAACACTGCGGCCGCTCACTCTTAGACATCATCAACAATATGCTGGATTTTGCAAAGATCAACCAGTTCACGCGAAAGTCGCGATCGTCCCGGTCGAAGCTTTCGTACCAGATGCGGCGGCGACCCCCAATGCCGGATCGGTCGACATCAGATGAGAAGCCCACCAACGGGGTCGTGAATCTCATCTCCGACGTGCAGCTGGATGCGGTCCTCGAGGAGGTGGCGGACAGCGTCTTTGCCGGCCACTGTTTTGCCTGTAAGCTGGGGAGCATGGTTCCCACTGGTCCGGCCACCCTAGATGTGAATGGGAGTGGTCAGTTGGTGGCGACAGATGTACCTAACACGACGAATTCCTCCTTCAACGAGTCCCTCACCGTGATATACGATGTAGATCCGGATGTGAACTGGCTTTTCGAGACGCAACCTGGTGCATGGCGGCGGATTCTGATGAATCTCTTTGGCAATGCGTTGAAGTACACTCAGTCTGGATACATATTAGTCTCTCTAAAGTCATCCTCACCTGAAGTGACGCCGAGTCGAGACGAAATAGCTACGGTGACCTTGATGGTGAAGGACAGTGGGCAAGGGATCGACAGAGGGTACCTCCAAAGCAACGTCTTCAAGCCGTTCTCCCAGGAGGATCCGCTGTCGCCTGGCAGCGGCCTGGGACTCAGTATCGTGCATCAAACCGTCCTCGCACTCGGAGGAAAAATAGACATCACCTCCAGCAAGGGGGTCGGAACAGAGGTGACCATCTGCGTAGATCTGCCCCGGACCCCCAAGTTGGAGGTGAATGGTAATGCTTCAAATCTTGGAATCCTTCAGCAAGCGAAGAAGTGTACCCGTGGCAGGTCCATTGGTCTTGTTGGTTTCTACAGTAAATCCGACGGACAGGATGAGCCCATAAGCCTCTTGCGTTCCTCCCTCACGCGTATGTACCAGGAACACTTTGGGATGAAGGTTGGAATGGTGTCCCTTAACGCATCGCCCTGTCCGGAATATGATATCTACGTCGCGCGCCAATCCATACAGGATGGATCAGTCAAGAGTTTATTGCAACAGGTATCCAGGGCTGGCCATCGCGCTCCAATAATCGTGGTCTGTTCTTCGCCGCAGATGGCCCAGAAACTATCTTCCATGACCAACTACTACTCCCCCGACTCCATATTTGAATTTATCAGTCAGCCCTGCGGTCCATGCAAGATGGCCAATGCACTCGTGGCCTGTATGACACGGCAGGAGGAGAGACAAAGCCTCCCGGCTTCGGAAACACTAGAAAATACCTGCCAGGAAACCGGGACCTTGGAGAGTGTCTTGCTTGCTGCCTCCCACGCGACCAAGCAGATGCAGAACGGGGACAATATCTCCCGAGTCGACGTTTCGCTCACCCCCAGCAAGGCGACTGTCTCGGTCACCACATCTACGCTTCGCGATTTGACTACGGAGGTGTCGACAGTTGAGGCCACCGTGATTGTTCCCTCCATCCTGCTGGTGGATGACAATGAGGTCAATCTCAAGCTGCTGGTAGCGTTTATGAAGAAAGCCAAGTTTCCTTATTTCACAGCCTGCAATGGACTGGAGGCACTGGAGGTTTACAAGAACCATTTCTCTCGGATCCGGGTTATCCTGATGGGTAAGTTTGATGGACTCCATGCCCGTTTCGTTTTTATTGGCGCTGACCTAACTCAATTCTGGTAGACATCTCAATGCCTGTGATGGACGGGCTGGAATCGACGCGCCATATTCGGTTATTTGAGAAGGAGCAGCACGATACTAACACCAGGAATGACTCTTCGGGATTCACACCAGCCACTGTCATTGCGCTCTCGGGGTTGGGGAGTGCTCCTGTGCGACAAGAGGCGTTCACATCAGGCGTGGATCTATTTCTGTCGAAGCCCGTCCGATTCCACGAGTTGATCAAGCAGATAAGTGAGCTTCTGCGCTGATCGGCGGCTTAACGGGAGTGAATTTTTTCTCAACTGTAGACTCGAAAAAGAATGGCGTAGAGGATGGGTAGTAGGCGTTTCCGGGTGTTGGCATGGTATATTAGGACTGGATTCGTTGGGATTAACGTAGGAATGGAAATAACTTATTGTGGCCAGAGATAGGGTGCCTCGTAGTGTGTCAACACACTCCACCGTATAGACCTGTACTATTCATCTTCGAATACAATACACGTATACCCACCTTCACCCTCTGTGCCAGTCAAAACTTGTACCGGAGCCTCCTCGTCAAACGCACATAGCCCTTCCTGATCTGCACCCCCAACTTCCACTGCCTCTTCTTCAACGCTCTTCTCCTCTTCATTGAGGAATGCAGCCTTGGGCTTGAACACCGACACATCGACCCTCTTCTCCCACCATCCCTTGTGCGCAATGATATGAAGTTGATACGCAAAGACGATATCACTCCCCGAGCGATACGACTGTTGCAGATTATCCACATCCTCGTACTCAAGACTCCCACCCACATTCACGTCAGCCGTAACCTGGCCCCCACCGCTGATGTCTCCATGTTTAGCATGCCTATCTTGGCTGTTCAGCCGGAAGCCCCGGGCAATCTTCAACCCGGAGATCATATACACTGGTCTCTTCCCTACAAGACCTGAGTTGATCGCCGCCCGAACGCGCGCATCCTTTGCCCGAATCACTGCCTCCTCATCTGTAGGCTGTTTCCGGAAGTAGACGGTCTCCAGCCGGTCCATTGTATACTTGGCGAGGACATTGCTCGATGCACCCCCGCTGAGCTTGGCGTCGGCGACCTGCAGGAAGTTCGCCCAGATGCTGCCTTGGAGGGAGTGGGAGTTTTGCTTGTGGAGACGGACATCGTAGTCGATGTGGCTTTCTGTTGGGGGAAGTGAGGCTGGGCTGCTGAGCGGTTTGGTCGGGTCTGTGGGATCGAGGATGACGTCGCCCATGCAGATGGAGGTGTTGGGTTGGTAGGTGAAGTTTGGGGAGAGGACGTAGGTTGGAACCGTTGCCATGGTGGATGTTGCTGAGCTATTTCACGGTTGATGAGAGGGGGAGTGTTTGATAGAGTCAAATGGGATCTGGATGCCTTGCTGTGGGGTTTATGGAGGTGTCTTGGAGGGGTATTCCTGGTCAGCCAGCCACGATTCCCAGGCTAACTACTTATTGGTAGACAGACTAGGCATGTGTACAGGGGTGTTCCGTTGTGGAAAAGATCGGGGTCATTTCTAGTTGTACTTCTCAGCTGCAGAATACTCGTTGAGGCATGCTGGATATACGTTGTTTCAGTATGGACAGCCTAAAAGGAATATATGTACTTCTATATCGCCTTCCAAACGGCCTCTGTTATCAAATGGAGCCTCTTCTGGTGGCTTTCTTCTGTGAACTTGAATGGATCCAACGAGAGACACCGGTGGAACGATTCGCTCGATATGGCCGCAAACATGGCACGCATGCCTGAAATCCGCCAGAGCTTGGACAGCTTGTGTTTATCATCCCCAAGACGTTGCTTCAGCTCCTCCTCATGCACCCGGGCGTACCCAAGCACAATAGCTGCAATGCCTGCTGCAATAGGCGTGGCAGAGGACGTTCCTGATTGGTAGACCTCTCCCTTGCCGTTCTCTCGGCTGAGTGGCGCCCCTGGAACAGACTGCCCAAGAGTCATGAAACATTTGATACCGTCGGGATTTGGCAGCGCATTGAAGGTCTGAAGCCAGCCTTTCGCGTCACTCCCGCGAATGGACATGACGAAGGGGGAGTTCGCCGGGAACATCTCCAGTTCGCTAGGGCCTCCATTAGAAGCTGCAGCGAACATGAGTAGCCGTTGATTTCGCTGGGCCAGGGCTCGCGAAATGGCGTTGCTGATGAGCCCTACGCCCTTGACCAGCACCTCTTCTGGATACCCGAATGACAGCGAGATGATGTCGACCTCCCAGTCGATCGCGGCCCTCGTGATAGCCTTTCTGCTTGTCAGTATGCATTCAACCAGAGCTGGAAATGGAATTCGCTACCTCTGCTACATAGCCGCTTGCATCATGAAGATCCTCCGCCTCCTGCCCTCTCGCGATTCGGCAGACAAACAGGTCTGCGGCTGGCGCAACCTTCATCACCAGAGAGAGTACATGCGTTCCATGACCGTCTTCATCCTTCGGAGCGGTCGACCCATTGTCAGTCCAATCTTCAAACTTCTTGATCCGACGTTTGCGGGCCCTGTCCCTGAAAAAGTCGCTGTCGGGGTCGTACCCTGTGTCAAGAACAGCGATTTTGATTCGGTCAAGTTTTGTGAATTGAGAAACCTGTTCAGCGGTAACCGGTGAGCGCTGGATACGGTCTAACCAGATCTTGGATTCCCGGCTACTTTGTTCATGAGTGAGCTGAAGTATATAGACAGTGAGAGATGGTTTGCACACCATTGCGGTTCCTCCTTTCCATTATCTAAGCTCGAGGCTCTTGAGCTGCTCGTGGTAATCCTCCCAAAATCTCGGCCCCTAGGATTGATCGGCTTATCGAGCCCCTGGCTGCTGGGATGAGGCGATTTGCTTGGAGTAGCCCCGATCTTGGTCTCTAGTAACTGCGTTGCCAGATCAGTCGCACACCCCCTCAACGTATCGAACAGCGCTAAAGGTTACCTACTCTCTTCAGGAGTTTGACTGTATTCTGTTCGTTACTCATCGTGGCCAATTGTAGAGCTGTGACCCCATGATTATCCCTGATCTCGATATCAGCATCGAGTAGAGCGAGCTCCCTCACCGTGTCGGCGTGCTTTGCATCAACCGCAATATGAAGAGCCGTTCGACCCTCATCGTTTGTAGCATTTATGTCGAGGCCCAGTTCAACCAGAACCGGGATCAGCTTGTCACTGCCGCTGTCTGCTGCATAGTGCAGCGCGGTGTTGCCCTGGTTATCCCTTAGTTGCAAGTTCGCGCCCACACCGGCCAGTTCCCGTAGCGCATTCTCAGCACTCCCACTCCAGCTGGACCAGCGAGCCGCCCAAATGAACGGCGTCAACCCAGCGTTGTCTATCGGATCGACGGGGGATCCCAACTCAACCAGCAGCCGACAGTGCTGCCCACTTTTGGCGGCGGCGTGCAGCGCGATTCCTCCATCAGGGGATTTCAGGTTCAAATCCCCTCCCTTCTCAATCGCTAAACGAACGGTGGCCTCGTCTGTCCTGTATACCACACTGTGAAGTACCGGATTTTTCCAGTGACTTATTTTGTTGACGTCCGCGCCCTTGTTGATGAGCATGGGAACGACCTCCCAAACACCCCTGTCAAGCGCTACTTCTAGGGGGATTTTACTGTCGTACACTTCATCGAGAGGCATCGGGAACTCGAGAAGGACCTCCACGGACTTTATGTACTTCCAAAAAATCGCGTTATGCAGGAGATTGCCTTTCGATTCGTCATCGAGTCCGAGTTGCAGGCATTTTCGCAGGCGTCCGGTATTTTCGTCTCTTGCCGCTGCCCACGCGACGCTCAAGGACACACGTGAAAGTAGCGCTGTGAAGACCATATTTGTCTGGGCTACATAATGGCTCTGGTTACGGCGTGACGGTGAAAGACGTGAGACCAAGTCTGGAGGAGAAAGCGGGATGAGGGGTCGCTTCTCTCCAAGCCAGGCTTGAGCCACACACACACCCCCCAGTCAAATTTCAGCCAGCCACCAGGGGCTCGCATTGGCCATGCTTGTCATGTGCTGATAAATCCACAGTACAGTAAGATTTTGATTTCACGTTCCCAGGAAAAAGCTGCCTTCTTCCTATCTGCCGTAATATCAACTTCGATATGATGAACTACCCGTGGTATCCCGTCTCCAGCAGCATGGTTTCCTTTTCGCAGAAGATGACTGTGGGTGGATGAGAAGCCATCCCCCAAATTAGAACATCAATTCCTCCTTTTATTGGCTGTAGGTGGCGCTATTTCTGGTCGCACCGCGCAGGGGCCACTCAGCGCTGGGCGAATCAGGGCTTGCTCACGGTCATGTGATGTCAGCCACTGCACGTCAAAATAATCCATGGCTTCGACAGAAAGGAGTTCATGATTCTTTTGATTTGTATCGTCCAGAAAACTCAGGGGACTGATCGTGGCCATCCGCAGACCAGGGCAGTATATACACATGCCGTCTCAGAAACCACATCGCAAATCCCGCTACGGATGCGATCACTGCCGCAGACGACGTGTCAAATGCGACGAACAGGGCCCCCCCTGCGACAACTGTGTTCTTCGACGGCTAGAGAACTGTACATACTCGCGGATACCACCCTCTCGCCTACTGGCGTCTCTGCGTCAGGCGCAGAATCTCGCTCGGCAATTCCCTGGCACCTCCTCCCCCTTATCCACCAGCCACTCAGACAGTCATGTCGAGGACCTCGAGCTGATGCACCAGTTTGCTACTGAAACATATGTCAGTCTCTGCGTCAATGACTCCGAATCCCACATCTGGAAGACGCTCATCCCCCGTCTCGCGCTGGAGCATCGCTATCTCATGAACGGAATTCTCGCGCTGGCTTCGATACATATTGCCACTACGCTGGAGAAGCACCTCACTTCGAGATATATAGCTACCGGGGTGCAGTACTACACCCTCAGCCTGGAACCCTTCCGAAGTGCCATTGACCACATCACTCCCCAGAATTGTAATGCGGTCTTCGCGCACTCGGTGGTGCTGGTGGCCATCAACATGGCTTTGCCGCAGTTGACAGGCGCTGAGGGGAAACCAGCCACTGCAGGCCCAGACACATCAGGGATAACAACGCCAACCAGAATCACCAGACCGTGTATGCTCGACCATATCATCACCATATTCGAGCTTCTCCAGGGCGTCAAGAGGATCCTTGCAGCCGGTCATTCATGGATCGACCTCAAGTTATTTTCCCGGGGCGAATTCTGGAAGCCCGATGACCCTGTTTCCGCCGCCACAGTTTTGGCCCCTACGACCAACGTCGCTCTCTCACGGCTGGAGGCGTTGAATGACTATGAGAGCCGGCTCCCAGGGAGGGAGGGCTTGGCCAGTTATTACCGAGTGAATCGGGCCGCCATTTCCCATCTTCGCCACTGTTTCGTGAAATTTGCTCGGTCTCCAGACCCGGCGCCGGTTCTAGGCTGGCTTGGAGCAGCGGATAAAACCTTCGTCGATAGCCTACAACGTCGCGAGACCTTTCCACTTCTCGTGCTCACGTACTGGGGGGTGCTGCTGGATGGACTGGATGGGCGCCGCTGGTGGGCTCGCAACGCCGGTCAGGCGTTGATCTCTGAGATTCTGGTCACTCAGAACGGTAGCTCTCGAGATATATTGGGCCGGAACGTGGAGTGGGAAAATTGTATTGCATGGGTAAAAGGTTGTCTACGATACCCTAATGTCGACTGACCCCACCCTTTCTCTCTAGATATGAGGTGGTTCATGGTGGCTATTATGATGGTGACCAATCTCTGTACAGAGAGGCATACCAAGGTCAAAAAATTCAAACTAATAAAAAAGATACGATCCTCACCAGCACCTTTCAACACCATGGTTTGCATTATCATGAACTTACCGGGCTGTTCCAACCCTCCATGAGTTGAACCAAATCCCCGCAGTAACTTCTCTCGGCCTTCACATACCGACCTCCACCATTACCAAAGGACCAAGCGACGGCGTTCATTTCATCCTCATCAAATGAGGGAATCGACGCGAAGAACAATCGCAGCTTATCGTTAAGACGAGGGAAACGGCCTGGCTGAAGCTTCAGTGCATAAATCCCTACTCGCTTGATTTTCCCCGAATCATATGCCATGGTGACGGCAAACGTGAAGCCGGCCGGATTGAGGAATCGACGCATCTCTTCCACTGCGGCATCGCTGATTGGGGGATGTCCAGCCAAACCCACGTACTGGGTCACCTGCTGGGTCGAAAGGGGCCCAGGAGCCTTGAAGTAGATATTTACTGTCTCCCCCGAGTAATCCACAGCAACATGGCGAATTCTGTCCAAGTTCAACTTGCGGAACAGGTTGCCATGACGGCGGATAGTATCGGGGATCGCATCAACTGCTAGAACCTCGTCCAGTGGCCGGACCCCCCCAAGATAAATCCATGCCTTCGTGAGTCCCACTTCAGCATCGAAATCACAGCTTTGCGTTGCGCTGTCTGAATAACGGGCGGTTAAAGAGGTCACCAGTCGGCCCAGTTTGTTGTTTGACTCCAGGAAACCGGATTTGACGGCAATGGCAACGGTGTCGACCGGCTGCCGCTCGTAGAATCGATAGTTCAGTTTGTCTCCTGGACGGTCCGTGACGCGCCATAGGACTGCCCCTCGTTGGAAACTGTCGCTGTAGGCGCGGAGGACTGCTTTTGTGTGGGACTCGGAGAAGGGGGCATCCATTACCACACACGCCTCGCGGAGGTCACTGATAAATTGGGATTCGGAGAACACGGCGAGGTTTGCCATCATGGTGGTGGGTGGACCCTGTGAAGAGGCGTTCACGTCGAGGGTTCTTGATGGATGCTCGGGTCAGGGGATGTATTTAATAGTCCTCTTGGGCATTTAGATCAGCCCGAGGGTATTACTAGTAACAAGTCCAGCTACCCGGTTGAAGTTCAATACACAAACCATGTAGCTTCCTTCCCATCTCAAGACGATATCAATCATCCATTACCATTTTCACTGTATGGCATAAGCTTAGCCTATCATGAGTGGCGGGCTAGCGGGGAGCCAATGCCCGGATAGCCTATTCGCGCCACCAGATGATGTGAGATAGGTTTGGGCATCTAGAAGCCAGTTGAATCAAGACTCGGAACTCTAAATCGAAGTAGCGCATGCATTCTATTTTTTGCCTGGCACTTCCTGTTGCTGCTTATGGATCCCAACCTGTACCAAGTGAGCAAAAGTAGTCCCCCCCGTCAACGATGCCACGCTAGAATTAAAGCCATCAACACCATAATAGTGGATTATAAATGTACCAACCAGACATCCCATTTCACAACTATATCAAGTTCCACCGATAAGAGCTGTCGATGATGCCGGGGTGTGTCCGGCCTCCGTCGCCGCGCCAGAGAAAGATTGAATACCTCGATTGCCACATGGTAACTTGACAAGTATTTTCAACCCCAACTAGAATACGCAAACCGAGGGAATTGTTCTCGTTATTTCAAGGGGGCAGCAATGGTGGTAAGACCAAGCTCAAGTTGTTCTTCGCTCGTGATATTAACTCCTCGTCAATTACCAACTTCCATCAATGGCTGCGATGGCCTGACGGTTACGGACATGGCGATTGACAATTCGGGTGGCCACTATACTGACGGGTTTGATATCGGCTCAAGTTCTAGCTTGGCCATCACCGGGGCCAGTGTCTACAATCAGGATGATTGCGCTGCGGTCAATTCCGGTACAGATATCACCTTCAGCGTCGGTGTGGGCTTCGGTGGCCATGAGCTATCCATTGGCAGCGTTGGGGGTCGCTCTGACAGCACTGTCGATACGGTGACTTTCAAGAACTCTGAGGTTGAGAGCTCTGACAAGATGATTATTGTTAAAGCTACCGATAAAACAATAGTCTCTAGTCTGCAGGTCGTGCTTCAAGATACGCTTACCTCTGTCAAGGACATTTATGGGATGGCAACAAATCTCAAATTGCAACTACTAATCTCCACTCACGTAAACAAGTCCAGGTATACCCGAGCTAATAGGTTCTTCAGCTCCCCCGCTTTATAACCCCTCCACAAAGCTCGGTAGACATGGATGGATGTGTCCAGGTATTCAACCCATTCTAACAGGGAAACCCCCCTCGTCGCCACTTGTTTACTTCTGAACTAGCAAAAGGGTTCAACTGGCTGTCATGATCAAGTTGTCCATTAGGCCAAACATTGATCTCATCTCCCCTATTGTCTGTCTGCTGAACTGTGATCCAAGTGTGTTTGGTCACTTCGGGCGAGAAGGGTGTAAGCGCGTTATAGCAACGTTCCCAGGAATGTTTATTAAAGTCAAAGGTATTGAAGCCAGTAGCGCTGTCGATCATCATCTCAAACAGAGGATCGCCAGTGGGTCCAAGCCTCCCCATGCTGTAGTTCATATTGATAGGATTCACATTCCGAGTCACGATCACTAAACATCTCTCCAAGTCCTGCAGGGTTTAGTCTAAATCCGCTTAGCGGGCGTAGCAACGAACAATGATCACTAATGTATTGTGCTCAGATTTCTGCAGCTGCTTTATATCTGATTTCGAATCTTCTCCGAGATATGGCCCCTGATTGCACTAAGATGATACCCAGAAATAGACCGTGCAATGGGAGAGATATAAAAGACACGTCCTGGGTTGTGTTTCTGTTCTCATTCCCTCCAATACAGCACATCAAGAAATCCCATCTCTAAGGATTGAATTAATCTATCACTATGCGTCTTTCCGTGGTTACTTTTCTCCTCTTCGCAGCCGGTAAAGTTCTCCACGACCCAGATCCTTGTCCAAAAACTCACTGAAAAAGGGGCCCTTGCTGGGCAGAACTGCAAATGCCAGGACCCCAGCGGCACCGGTCCTCAATGGGATGATCTCACCAAGAAGTGCTGCTCCGGTTCCCGTATTGCGGGCTGTCGTTCTTGGGCTGGATACTATCCCGGGCCAAACCACCAGGTAAGAGGCTTATTTTTATCTGAATCGACCCGGTATCTGACATTTGCCGTTTTGGTAGTGCTCCGCCGCTGGAACCAACTGTCTTGACTCGGGTGAATTTGTGAACTGCTGTAAAGAGCTGGGTGCTCCAGGTGCTTACTGCTGGAAATAAACGATCTTGTCGACGTGCGAGTATTGTCGGTGGCGCTCTTGGCCGTGAATATTGTGGCATCAGTTCCGAGCTTTTAAGCATCCAGGTGCTTGATAAGCGGTGCCATGATCTGGTTCTAGGCTAGCAGGAATGTAATTTCAAATCAAAGATTCTGCCTCTTAATCGCTATATTCCGCATGCTCTCTGCAGGCGTACCATTTCCACCTGTTTGTGGAGCCTTGTTAATCAGGCATATATGTAATGCACACCTGACTAAGCACTACATAAACCTCAGGCTACAAGCGTCGCTGCCTTGGGCACACTTCCCCGGACTGTTCAGCTCCAGCTTCCATTAGAATCCATACGATTGGACATTTATTCAAATCATGCGATGTTCTTTGTTGGAAAATCCAGGCAACTGATTTGACCCCAGGCAGCAGCGGCCAAAACCCGGTTGGACTGGCGCTGGACTCTCTCCACCGTCGCCTCTAGCGCCCAGGGTTCCTGGCCGGGGATTCGTCCAGGCGCCCCCTAGACCCTGGCTAGGTAGGGCTGCGACATCACAGCTCGAATCAAAAACAGCGACGCGATAGCGCGCAATCTTGGCAATCAAGCCAGAATGGGCCGACTCCTGAGATTTTAGCAATAGAAAGAACGACTGAAGAAGGAAGGCCTGCGACCCCTTATCCCAGGCATTACGAAGAGTTGAGGCAATAAAGTCGTCAAAACATGGCAAATCGGCCGAGGATCTACTCGCATGTTAATCCCCAGGACAGGGTGCAGGGGAGCATCCTCACCAAGGTCCATGAGGAGGACCAGGATCTGGTCATTGGTGAGTGCTCCCCCCCCCGATCGACGGGGCGACCGCGATCATCGCCATCGCTAATCCGGATCCCCCCACTGGAATGCAGTCGATCGACTCATCGAGCCTCAGACTATTGTCCATTTCCTCGAGTTCTGCGCCCACGGGCTGCTCCCGACGGGCAAGGAGACACCTCTGGAGCGCATGACAGAGGATGAATTAACTACCCTCGGTGACAGTCCCAGCGCCTCTGCCGATGAACGGCCCTGGATCGAGCGCGTCATGGCACGCATTGGCTCCTTCAAGGACGGAGATCGCCTGTGCCTCGTTGGGAAAAACATCCAGTCGGTCAAGAACCGCCTCTGGACCGGCATCACTCCGCTCTCGGAGCAGCGCTGGGAGGAGAAGGGCCTTGGCCGGGGAGACAACTTTGACCTCGCCTGTCAGCACCTGTCGGCGGTGCTGGCGGCGTGGGAGTATCTCAACCAGCCCCGCGTGGCCCGGAACCTGCGCGACACGTTCAACCTGATCTGGGACCACTGGGAGGAGCTGGATCGGAGTCTCAACGAGCGTCGCGCGCTCAACGAACAACCACCGATCAGCGTGACCAAACTGTGGACGGAGTTTATGGCCGCACACGTCGAGGCGATCACCGAACGGGCCCATCGCTGGGTAACGGTTCATGTCACTACACTGCGCGCACCCCTGATGCAGGGCCTGGCCACCCACCGTCCGTTTGACCTAGATGTCGTGGATGGTGTGCAGTGGAAGTTCACCGATCGGCTGCACAGGCTAGCGGAGATCCAGGCGGTTGCCGACTATGCCATCATGATTCCCATGCATGGATACAAGGGATACACCGCACCCCCTGTACCATCGCAAATCCCGGCCGCTCTACGATCGCCAAACTGGCAGGATCGAAGCAAGGCGTACGGCCCCAGAATGAAAGAGGTTACCCGCGCAACACTCTATCGATCTCACATGGCGCGGAGACCTCTGGGCGGTGGCTCCCGCCATCCAGCAGACCCCGAGTCCCTGCATCAGACGTCTCTCGATCAGATTAACAGCCAGCATCAAGTGCGCCGGGAAGTCCGCGGGGACCCTGTGGAGCCGGTCCCCCGCGAGCCGTGGATTGTGCGCGAGACGGCCTGGTTCTCAAAGGAGCACAATCGGTCCCGCAGCCACGGGCTCGTTGTGTATCGACTCACGTATCAGCAGACTGACGCGGAATGGGCAGCAGTGGTCGAGAAACTAGAAAAACATGTGGCAGACTGGGGCAGGGGGCAGACAGGTTCTGCTGCTATCAAACCGCACCTAAAGCTCCATTGGCGGGATGGGAGAGAGCTGGGGATTGCAGAAGACGACGTGGAAGCAGCAAAAAGGTGAACTGACCCTCGACACCAGGATCTAGCCTTGCCCGCTAACAGAGCGCCAGACATTACCTAGAACACTACTCACAGGATGAAATCCCCTTTGACTTGGTTCCTCTCATCAATACACGTGTATTTCTGGTGGTGGACAGCCCCAGCGTCGCCTCCTACACCAGCTTCTCGTACGCGGCTGCAACCGATCTGGCGCTACCGGGGGATTTCACCGGATTCCTGCTGGCGGTGGACGCGACATATGATCCACGGGAAGGGTGTGAGCGACCGGACGAATCGCCAGGCTACCATGGACAGATGCGGATTCTGGGTAGTCTGGTCTGGGGCGACCTGTACGCGATGATGTCCTCCCAGTCTGCCATCCTCGAGGACCTGTGGCCGCTCGCCCTGGATCACCCCAACCTAGTCTACGTGGGTACCACCGTCCCGTTACAAATCAAAGGATGGCGAGTCCAGAACGGAGTCCGCAACATCCTCATGCGCGACATGGTCGATTACGCACAGGCCAAAATTAACGGCACCCCGTGGCCAACAGCGAGGGCCGCACTTCCAACCTCGGCCCCCCAGGGACAAGGCATGCGCGGTCCTACGGGGGCAGAGCGCTTTTCTCCCCGTTTTGCCCCTGAAGGCGGGGGCTGCCAGGCTACATTCGATGACGGGTTACGGACATTCCTCATGCGCGAATTTCGCCAGCACTTGCGTGATAACAACCACAACCACGAGGCAGTACTCGTGGATGAAGTGTTGCGTGTTCCCAGAGGGCAGAGGCCGAATATAGAGAGAGCGGTTGAACGCGTGAGGCATATGGACGCGGGGGATCCTGACCCTGGCGCAGGTCCAGAGTCGAATCAGGAGGATGAACAGGGGTTGCGCGACGGCTGCCGTCCGCAGTAGGCAGTCCAGGGCATAAAACGACAAGCGGGGTGTGTATACAAGGTGGTCCTTCATAATAAAAGTATGGTGGATATCAGAGAAAGCAATCTTTAAAAACACCACGTCAATCAGTAGTAAGCCTGTTTCTACTAGGCTATACCCTGAAGACCTTTGATCAAATAACAAATACAAACATGCAGTAGCGACGGACTTGGAGCGACATCCCTAAAAATAGGCCCATGAAGGGTTCGCAGTCTCAGCACGAATTAGGATATTATTCCCATTCCTCATCTTCATCCTCGGCTTCAGGCGTCCCCGTAATCTCCAACGCAGCAAAATGGCCGGGAATTCCAGCCCGGGCGTCACGAGCGAACAGCTCCTGGAGCTCATCGGCCAGCTCCCGGGAGGTAGTGTTGTCGATTTGGAAAACACGGCCGTCAATCGAATACGTGTCCGGCTCATGGCACTCTCTCTCCTCGGTCGGGCCCCATTCGTCGTCGACTGAGCGTCGTCCCGGGTGGTCGTAAATCCACATATGGCCGTCGGTAAAAGTATAGTAGTGCTGGATGCAGTTGTTGTTCCCACCCTTGTGAGTGGTGACCAGTGAATAGCAAGATTGAGTGGCATCCGCGCTCCTCATCCACCTATGTATGCGTACGGTTAGCCTGCATCCCTCTACAGAGAGAGACCTGCGGGCGGGGAGGGATTCTTACACCCCGTGTTTATGTCCAGAGTTGCATTTCTGGCAGCTTCCTGACCGGGACCTGAAGCTTCGAGCCCTGCAGCATACCCTGGGTGGTATATTAGTGCACCTAGCCCAAGTCCCACTGCATTGGTGGTCTTTGTACTGCTTGAGGTCTACAGCTGAGACCAGCCCACAGAGGGCAGCCAGGGCCAGGAGAATTCTGAGGAGCATGGTATCGGCTTTCGGGGGCTTGATGAGGAGAGCCTTTTGCGTCTGAGAGGAGCAAGAGAAGGCAGCATCAGGAGGTCATTATATACCCGAGACTCAGCTAACTTGACGAACGGATGTTGACATGTGTGTTGGGGGCCAGAAAAAGATGGTGGTGTTCTAGCCCTGAATACCTACCTATCAAAGCTAAAGGAACCTAACATCAACCCGACATTTGCATCTTGAAAACGCGGATAGCTCTAGATACTTGGTCGGTGGCTGCAAGGCGCGCCCCATGTTTCCTTTTCAGGGCAAGGCGCAGTTCCGGTCAGCGTTTCATCGGCCATTCACGGTCCTCCCAAGCAGCCGGGACTCGGTGACAGGCAAGAGGCATTCTCTAAAGGGTATTCGAGGGTCTAAAGGGTATTCGAGGGTCTAAAGGGTATTCGAGGGGTTCCCCGAAGAACTACTCCCCCCTGCCGTCCAACTTTTAGGGATATCAGCTTGTTTGGCCCCCACTGACGATATTCCTGCACAAGGGTTATTACCACCCACACCTCCACACTTGGTATCGTTGCATTCATCGATCCTTTTCAATTGATAGAAACCAAAATTGTGATAACTTCCGTAAGAGAAGAGAAGTCTTGATGGCTTCGTCCTTTCTTTCGGTCCTTCACACGTAAAATGTACCCGGGTGTGTGGGTGTTGGCGATATATATTTCCAACCGAGGCTTTGAATCACGGCGCCTCATGGAGTTTGCCAGAGGCTAAACCAGAGGCATTACACGCATGATGGCAATTCCAACAGATAAATTTCCATGATTACTTGTCCGTTGGTCTCTGGACGGATCTTACTCTCACCTCCGATCTGGTGCCATCTCACACCACGTGCTGGTCTTGGCGCCCTCGTCTGGCACCCAACACGAACACAACGTGTATCTTCAACATGCAAACTGGCATCTGTCACGGAGATCAGGCCCTGATACTCTGGCTGGGCGTCTGTTCACTCCTTACTAACGTCTTTACCAACGTCTTCTACGTCTAACCTCCCCTCATCCTCGAAAGAGTCCGATCCGCTCCGCGTCTACGATGTCGGGCAAACCGACCCCCTCCGACCTACCAATCCACTCCTTCCCCTCCGCGCAAGGCCTCGAGACCTTCCTCGACAAGGAGCACGCAAATTGTCCTGGATTCTACCTGAAGCTCGCCAAGAAATCGTCAGGGATCGCTTCCGTGTCCGCAGCCGAGGCGGTCGAAGTCGCGCTGTGTTTCGGCTGGATCGACGGGCGCGCCAACGCCTACGACCAGGACTGGTGGCTAGTCCGATACACGCCCCGACGGGCGAAGAGCATCTGGTCTCAGAAGAATGTGACTACGGTACAAAAATTGGTCGCGGATGGGCGAATGCGGCCCGCGGGGGTGGCCGCTGTGGACGCGGCCAAGGCTGATGGGCGATGGGATCGCGCGTATGCTGGGCCTGCGTCGATGACGGTGCCGGAGGACCTCGTGGCGGCGCTGGCTGCCGATCCAGAGGCCCAGGCCGTCTTCGACGCGATGAATCGAACGGATCGGTACGCCGTGCTCCACCGGCTACAGACCGCTGCTCCCACGCGGAGAGCGGGGCGTCTCGAGGCGTTGGTGAAGAAGCTAGGAGCTGGCGAGGGACGACCGTCGTCGCGGACACCAGCAACCAAAGGGGAAAGGGTACTCAGGGCAAGGAAGGGAGGGGTGAAAAAGAAGTAGGCAGAGATATGCGACTGGGACTGGTCAGTTCGCTCTAGATTTTACATGCTGATACACCCCCTATAACTTTGGGACCTGAAAATCAAACCAGCCACAGGGCGTGCATGACGTCATATCTGGCGAGCTGCCTTACGGATGCCTGACAAACCAGGGACCTGCACTAACCGGATTCAGCCGGCATGATTTTTCAGCTTTGTCAATCACTCTCAAATCAAGAAGATTCTTCCAAATTGACTAGGTCTATGAGGGCGTTGATTCTCGCGGATGCTAGATGCTGAGAGTGGCTTCTGAAAGCATCCGCAAGCATTCTTTCCCTCGTCATCGTCTTCCTTCTCATTCGATGTCGCTGAGAGGTCAATTAGCAACCACTGATTAAGCTTAAGCTCCAGCCACAATGCCGCCGTTTGTAAGCTTTACCTCATCCTTCTCGATCTTGTCCAGCTGCCAGTATAAATAGCCACAATCCACGACAGGCTTCTCTTCCAGCTTCATCCAAATTCATTTACCCTTTAAACACTACAATCCTCAAGGTTTACCTTTCAAAGCACACTTCAATTCCAGGATCATGTCCAAGCCACTCGCCCACGCCAAGATCGTCGCCCGTCGCTCCGCCGACCGCGGATACGCCGAGCACGGCGGCTGGCTCAAGACCTTCCACACCTTCAGCTTCGCCAGCTACTACGACCACCAGTTCTCCAACTTCGGCAGCCTGCGCGTCCTCAATGAAGACCGCGTCGCCGCCCGCAATGGCTTCCCGACACACCCGCACCGCGACGCCGAAATCTTCAGCTACATCCTCGGCGGCGAGCTGACGCACCGCGACAGCATGCTCCGCAAGGGCGCAGAGGGCGCCCAGGGCAAGCAGTTCTATCGCATGAAGCGCGGCGACGTGCAGTTCACGACTGGGGGCACGGGGATCGCGCATTCGGAACAGAACGAGTCGGATAAACCGGTCCATTTCCTGCAGATCTGGGCTCTACCGTGGAAGCACGGGTTGAAGCCGCAGTACCACACGCGCACGTTTGACGAGGCCGCGAAGCGCCAGGCCTTTCTGCCCATCCTGTCGCCTCTTGCGGCGGGGCCGGATGCGTCCCCGGCCGAGGAGGAGGCTGCCGTTCCCAAGATCCCGGATACCATTCCTATCCACGCGGACTTTGTAATGGGGGCGGGTATCATCGAGCCGACGCGAAGGTTTAGCTGGAAGGTTGGTGCCGGCGAGGACGTTGTCGCGCAGAAGAAGAAACGGAATGTCTACGTGCATGTGCCCATGACCAAGGCGGGCAAGGCGAAGGTTCGTCTCAACTACCGGGACGATGCGGTGTTGGAGGAGGGTGATGGCGCTTTCATTACCGGGGTGAATGCAGGGGACGAACTGAGCGTGGAGAGTGTGGGAGACGCGGACGCAGAGGTGATTGTCCTGGATAGCAATTAGTTTTGGTTCGTTGGGAGTTTTGGTTACAAGTCTGGGTTAGATATCGATTTGAATTAGCCTGCAATGGAATGTTCTGATTTTATGAGTCGATTCGCCGTAGCTCCAGAGCCGCCTCAGGTCCAGCAACTCTTAGATATGTAGCTCGATCTGAAACGACGGAGACAAATTCTGTGGCTGAAGTAAGAGAGGGAGGGGTTTGCATGTGATGGCCTTCGGGCCGAGGCGCGTTTCCCCCAGGATTTCCGAATAGCTTCGAAGCTTCGGGCGAATCCCAGCGGATTATCATGCTGTCTCCCGTTTTTAGGTCACACTGATTGAGGTTCGAGGAATACGACCGTCGACAGGGCCCATGATTAGAAAACTGGGGCCTGATTTGGGACAACTTACTCAGCTTCTCTGACACAGACTCACATGCGAAGGATCCAGCGCAGACTAAAGCACCAATACCGCGCATTACCATAGGAGATCTCTGCTGGGCGAAAGTCATCTCACTAGGCCAGAGGCCATTTGAATTGTTTTTATACGGACCCCGGACCGCGGGTGTTGATGCACAAATATGACCAGATCAGCGGATTTATATCTACATCTCCTCGCTGTGGGATTTTGCCATCCGTACACTGTATACCAATAGTGTCATCGCTATATCGGTGACCCCATCGACCACGACGATGTCGGTGACCAAAAACACCAAAGGGAACAGGGTTGAGTACCACTACTGGGACTACAGCTTTGAATGGACCGATCAGCATCGCCCCGCAGAGAAGCTTGAGCCCTGGATCCGGACCTGTGATAGCCTTGCCGACGAATGCAATGAGATCCTAAACGACCTCCCGGGGGCGCCCCGGGACGCAAAGGGGGATCGGTATGCGCTGTTGAGAGACAACTACGAGAACAACCCCAAACTGAAGGAGCTATGGACGCAGATTAATACTATCCCGGAGTGGGTGGACTGGGAGCAGATCCAACGTGGCCAGGATATTTTTTGGCGGTACCTACTCCCAATCACGAATGTGGTGCGTATTCCTTTTTATTGGAGAGGTAGGTTTATACTGAGGAGATCACTAACAATTACTTGTAGCTTACCTTTGAGAGCTTACTTGGTGGAATGTATGTCCGTTCCTTCGCAGCATCGGCAAGTTCACATCAAAGAAACGCATGAATGCTAACGAGTGCAGGGGCGCTATTCGCGTTGGTGAAACGCTGTCGAGAACGGGGGGGTTTGGCGCCAGTGTCGTTCGTCGTCGCCTTCTTGAGACGGTCCAGCACACAGTTCAGGTCAACAGCTCCGCAGATGGGATGAAGCCAGGAGGAGAGGGCCATCTTGCCTCCGTTCGAGTGCGGTTGCTTCATTCGAATGTACGCCTTCGAATCATGAGCCTGGCCCAGCAAGACCCGACGTACTACGACGTGGAGAAATATGGCCTCCCGATCAACGATCTCGATTCCTTTGCCACGATCAATACCTTCAGTAGCACCCCCATCTGGTTGGGACTGCCGCGGCAGGGAATCATCCTCAGCGATCAGGAGATAGAGGATTATGTTGCGCTATGGCGACTGGTCGCGTACTATATGGGTGCACCAACCGAGCCCTTTGAGAGTGCTGCCAAGGCAAAGATAGCCTCCGAGTCCCTCCTGATCAACGAATTTGCCCCGACCGAGACGGGCAGAATTCTCGCGAAGAATATAGCGATTGGAATGGAGAACACGGCGCCGGCCTATGCATCGAAGGAGTACATGGACGCGCTCAGCCGGCTGCTCAACGGAGACCAACTATCCGATGAACTCCACATCCCACGAACCAGTCTGTATTACCGAGCCCTCATCTGGGGATACTGCTTCTGGGTCCAGCTGGAGGCCAAGACGATCCCAAAGATCCCGTTTATCGAGAGGCGTTTGATTGCCGTAAGAGTCCTTTCCCTGGGTGCCAAGGTTGTTGACACAGGATACTGATGGCTACGGTACAGTTCCGGCGCAAGATGATGTGGCAGCATATTATGGACGAGAAGGATGGCCTTGGGAAAGAGTCAGTCTTTGATTTCAAATACATTCCGACGCTCAAGGGGAAAACTCGCGAAGGCCGGCGGAAGGTGTATTTCTTCAAGCGGCCTGGGGCGGAGATCCTCTCGTACCTGGGTCTTATCGCTGCGTTTGCTGGTGCTGCGACATTTAGCACGGGTCTGTATATGTTACTTACTAGGCTGTTCCCCGTAACACGGGCCGTTGCACCAAGTCTTGTCCATCTCCTGCGTGATCAGTTGACTGGGGAGAAACTGCGTGCACGCCTGGCCGTTTTCAAACCATAAATAGAATGTAAACCTTTGGATACCACGACTACAAATCATCGGATGGTGTTCTTTCGTTCCTTGACCCCTACAATACTCACGACGTATGGGGGTAATTCCTGTTCTCCAAGTCTACTGGCGATCTGTATATCTTTGAAAAATAGTCGCATATAACACGGCGGGATACATGCATAAGCGGTGAGAAAAGCACCATCCAAAGGGACTGCCACTGAGCACTTGGGCTCATCATCCCCCACCACTGGCTAGACACTGTCAACACCCAGAATGACCCCAAAAATATCGGTCCTCTGCTTCGGCAACTCCCTGACCGCGGGTTTCTATCATTTCGGGATGGACTACCACCCCTACGCGTGGAAGCTCGAGCAGCGACTGAAGGCTGCCTACCCCGCACACACGATCCGCGTGGACGTCGAGGGTCTGCCTGGGGATCTGGTTATCAGTCCCCCGGGGCGCTATCTACAGCGACTGCAGCGAAAATGTCAGTAGAACCTTGGTAGTGCCTACGAGTAACCGCCTCGGAGTAATCTGGCCCGACTGACTCCCTCCGCACAGGCAGCGAATTTTCCTACGATTGGGTGATCATGCTTGGCGCGACAAAGTCGGACCCTCTTCCCCTCGCATTGGTTATCTCTGGCCGTGGTACGGAGGAGAGAGCTCGTGCTGATTTTTTTGCCTAGTGACCTTGGACACCGTTATGCACCTTCGAGGATTTTTCCGGCGCTGAAGGAATCCTGGCAGCTGGCTCTCAGCAGCGGCGCGCAAGTCTTAGCTTTGACTGTCCCCGAGTGTGCGGCCGTGGATAAAAGACTCAACGCCGCGCGAGATGAGCTGAACGCGCTGATATTGAACCATACGGAGGAGGGATTGTAAGTTCTCCTCTCCTTGTCGAGGCAGATTCTCGTTCTGATGGGTCCTCAGCCATGCGTTTGACCTCCACGGCCATGTTCCGTACCATGAAGCCACGGAGGAGTTCAGGGCAAAGGTATGGGACGATGGGCTCCACTTGAAGCCGGATGGGTATGATCTTGTCGGTAACGTGGTCGCGGACCATTTCCTGCCACTGGTGGGTTCGGATGAGAGTGAAAAGGCCGCCGTGGATGGCGTGGGCGGTTAACTCTCGGCGATACGTCGGAGATGGAGGCGCTCGGCATCTGGACGTGATTTGATAGAGACGACCTTCTGATTAGGTATGAATAAGGTCTCCAAGAAGACCGGCAAACGGGGTATTGATAAGAGAAATTCCTGGAAACATGGCGCAAAGCCATTTTCCGTACTTTGGTGTGACAAGTAAGACTACGTCATTTCCGTACATATGGCGCCAGTGGATAGGAGGAGGACCATACCCGCCAGACTCCTCCTGACTGCCATTATTATTATTATTGTATTCTCTGGTTCTCCATTACTCCATACTCGAATCCAGATCGCGGTTGTCCGCCTGCAGCGGCCCGAGGTTAACTCCAACATCCGCTTCTCTCGCTTCGGTTGCGAAAGACATGACATGACATGCCAGGTTTGCTCCACCTCCACTTGTGTCTCCCCCGGAAATTAGAATTCCCCAGGCTCGAGCCCATGGATGTGTCGGGCCCGGTGGCACCTGGGAAATGATCATCGGCACACCCCTTGGCAGTGAGGATTAAATCGGATCAGGGATGTCCCTTCAGCCCTGCTTAGAAGGATTTGGGGTCCGTTTGGCAGGCTTCTGGCTGTGGGTTCTTGTTCGCGAGGAAATTCTCCGACATGCCCAGCTGTGGAACCGATCACCAGAGTCGACTGCAGCAGCCACCGACGAGGCCAAGTCTGCGCATGGATAAGGCTTCCGGTCTCTGGATAGATAGAATGTAACCCAGAGTACGGAGTATGTACTCTCTCGTCCTAAGTATGTCACCGCGCGAGGGCAGTGACTTGTCGTACGTCATGAGTGGGCCGTCATTTACGTGGACCCACCCTCCGTCGTGGGTATATTCTCACTCGCATTGCCATTTCAAGGTTCGTGTCGCCGGTGTTGGGAGCAACAAGGACATCTGCTGGCGAAGATAACTCGTCGACAACCGGTTTCGTCGAGCGGCCGAGCTTGGAGGCGCAAGCCATAAAGCTTGGATGACGGATGCGACGCATAAAGGGGGTTCAAGACGCAGGACCGAGCTGCGGTTGGGCCAGAATTTTCCCATTGGGCCAGACACGGTCTCTCCTGATGCGATTTAGCTCTGAGATGGCGGTTCTGGGGAGTGTCCGGGCACCGGGTGTGGCAGAGCTTGGATTGGTGACCACCAGCTGCGCCAAGCTGGTCCAGTTCCTTCGGCTAATTGACCATGGCCGAGTCAGCGCGCGAGCCTGCGTGTTGGCTGACCAGGTTTCTTTTCCCGATCGTCAGCCAAGGAATCCTGGCGCCCCGCCAAGTGCTTCGGGCGTCTTGGATGCAGCCTTCCAGCGCTGTCTGTCCAGTCACGGCGATCTCGCCGAGCCCCCGCCGTGCCCGATGTCTTCCCAGTCCCTTGGCCAAACCATCCCCCATGGGCCAAAGAAACCGGGGTTCTCGGATTGCCTGATTTGTCCATCCGGGCGCGTGGGAGCTCCGTCTTTCTCCATGGATAGTCCTGGGGGGACAGATGGCGGGTCCGAATGTTGATTTGGGAGATTGTCGATCGGGGTGTCAACGGTCGATGCTATTTAATCCACCGGCCCTCGTCGCTCCCTTGTCCGGCTTCTGGTGCTCTGATCCAATTTTCGCCGTGCGCGCGCAGTCCTTGAACATCATGTTTGGGATTCCCAAGTACTTCGGCTTCAGAGGCAGAGCCCTCAACCTGGCTATCAGTTCCCTCGGCAGTCTTGATTTCCTGTACGGTGCTAGTTCCACTTGGCGTCCATCTTGTGGCTTGACTTGACTCCCGGCTAATTACCCCTAAAGGCTATTTGGATATGATCAAGGCGTCACAGGGGGTCTGCTCGACCTACCGTCCTTTATCAAGTACTTCCCCGATATCAACGACCTCGACCCACTCATTCAGGACAAGAACGACCCCGCCCAGGTGGCCCTAAAGTCGCAGCGCAGTACGAACCAGGGCATTGCTGTTGCTGCGTATAACTTGGGATGTTTCCTCGGCTCCATCTTGACCGTCTTCATCGGTAATGCGCTGGGCCGCCGTCGGACCATCTTCTGCGGCTGCATCACAATGGCGACCGGCGCCCTCCTGCAGTGCACGGCGTATAGTCTCCCGCATTTCATCGTTGGCCGCATAGTAACTGGTGTTGGGAATGGCATGAATACGAGTACTGTACCGACCTGGCAGTCCGAGTCCGCCAAGGCGCACGATCGTGGTAAGCTGGTCATGATTGAGGGTATGCTCATCACAGGAGGCATCTGTCTGAGCTACTGGATCAACTACGGTAAGTTGAGCCTGCGCTGCTGCGGTATGATGAGAGGCAGATGCTAACGGTTACCCAACAGGAATGGCATTCATCGGAGACAACGAAGTCGCGTGGCGGTTTCCGCTCGCCTTCCAGATCATTTTCGCCGTGATCATTTTCTGTTCTATTCTCCATCTCCCAGAGTCTCCGCGATGGCTCGTGATGCAGGGACGCAGTGATGAAGCCTTGGAGATCCTCGAGGCTCTGAACGAGAAGCCCCGCGATGATCCCTTCATCCAGACTGAACTGAAAGCGATCGAGGAAACAGTCCAGGAAATGAACAAGGGTTCCTTCCGCAGTCTATTCCATATGAGCGAGTACCGCGAATTCCATCGCGTCATGCTCGCTTACGTGAACCAGATGTTCCAACAGATCTCGGGCATCAACCTCATCACCTACTATGTGAGCAACTCCTTTCTGGTACTTGGGTTTTCCCTTATGCACTAACCCGCCTTATTTAGGCTCCTAAAATATACGCGAGCATTGGATTGGGTGAAGGAAATCTCCCCAAGTTGTTGGCCGCTTGCAACGGCACAGAATATCTCATGGCGGCATTTATTCCAATCTACATCGTTGAAAAAGTTGGCCGCCGCAATCTCATGCTGTTTGGGGTATGCCGCTTGCTTTCTCCTCTGCTCTTGGACCAGACCGGCTAACAAAATACCACATTAACCAGGCTGCGGGCATGTCGATCTCTATGGCTATCCTTGCGGGAACCAACTATCGGCTGGAGTTCCTCGGTGACACGCAGGCCGGTATTGCTCAGGCTGTCTTCCTGTTCGTCTTCAACACTTTCTTCGCCATCGGCTGGCTGGGAATGACCTGGTTGTACCCGGCTGAGATCGTGCCTCTGCGAATTCGTGCTCCGACCAACGCCCTGTCCACAAGGTAAAGACATCCACAACACCTACGACTGCCCATGGGACTGTCCTGACTGAGAAATCATAGTGCCAACTGGATCTTTAACTTCATGGTCGTCATGGTGACCCCGGTCGCATTCACGAACATTAAGTACAAGACCTATGTCATCTTCGCTGTCATGTAAGATTCCGATTCTGCACTTGTCGGAGGTCCTGACAAGCCTGGCTGACTGAACTAACAACTCCAGTAACGCATTCATGGTCCCCTCGGTCTACTTCTTCTTCCCTGAAACCCGCGGTCGTTCCCTGGAGGAGATGGACGACATCTTCAAGAAGTCGTCGAACGTCTTTGATGTCGTGTCGATCTCCATCAAGGAACCGCACCGTTACGACAAGGATGGTAACATTAAGCCGGAGTACCTGGAGGAAGCTGTCCGTCGCCAGAGTGTCAACGTGCATGTCGCCGGCGAGAAGTTCGACAGCGACGAGAGCACCAGTGAACAACGAGAGCAGCAGTAAACTCGGGACCCGGAGCGGTTGACGCTACAAACCGTTGTTGTCTGTTGTGGGTGTATAATCGATACCCGCGGTGTTAGCTCTCAAGTGACCTTTTCATTTCCTAGCACTGCATTTTCCTTCCTTTCTACTCATTATAGTGGTTGTGTTAGAACCCTTTTTTTTTTTTTTTTTTTTTTAGATAAGGGGCTGGATTATACCGTTATAATATAGACACCCCCCTTGCTTGGAGGTTAGTCAAACATAAATCTTGCACAAAACTAGCGTAGAAGTGGAACGAAAGCCACGAAATCAGGTCGCGTATTTACTCGCCCATGTCACGTACCATATTTGTAAAGGTATACCTAATGGGCCGCTTCGCTCATCGCTTATACCCTTGCGCTGAATATTTCGATTCCTCGGCCTCGGTAGCAGGATGTATCTACATCTGGAAGAGGATATATTTGGCATAACTCCGATATACCCGAAGCGAGAACACATGGCGTGAGGCTGAAGGACTGCGCCTGGCACTATCTTTGATGCCATAGCCTGGGGATTAGTATTCTACACCATTTATGGTTTACATTAAGCGTCCGATAGTAGAAGTATTCGGTGATCTTGACGCTAAATGCCCAAATCTCCAGCTAATGTGACTCGTGATTCACCACGCCGTGTCTGGTAGAAGCTGAGGGATCCCATAACCACGGTCGATGTAAGGGTTGGGTAGGACATGGGACTGGTTACTTCAAAACTAATTATACAAGCTGAACGACATTCTAAATTCCGGACTACATCCTGCCGTAATGACTAGAGGTTGAGCACCTTTATTGTTTTAGTGACGGGTGGAAAAGTTAGGCACACCGTCGAAATATAATTATCATGGGAATATTACTTAGGTGAATAGCTAGACAAGTGTTGTAATAGGCATCAATGGATGCCCAGGGTATATTTGTAGCGTGTACTTGGGCATGTCATCTTCCTCGGAATCTGTCCGTAAATGCACTCATGTCATATCCCTCACAACGTGATGGATCTCGTGTGGTTCCGGGGAATGCATGTCACAATTCAGTATAAATATTCAATACCCTCGACATAAGAAGAAAATCATATAGCATTTACAATATCTGGATGCCGTGTTCCGCAGCTGATGGAGCCTCCGCAGTCACAGGACATGAAGGTGCAGGAATACTCTGGACCCATAGTAGAACAAAATCAAGCCGATGCCCGTAACAGCAGAGCAGATATACTTTTCAATAACGCCATGTCTTGGATCGTGTCTCATTAGAAATGCCTCATCGGTGGGAAGCCTTACGCCACAGTTGCTTGAATCCAATACCAAGAAGCTGGCTAATGTTGCCGGCCTAATCCGGGCTCAGCACAATACGAGCTTTGAGACAGGCATGACATCTCACCACTCACGATATAAATCCCCCGAGATCTCATCGCAGTTGGTCTGACGTGCTCCACGCGTGCAACCCGGTTGGTTCATCTTGGTTCCATTCTTAGCTTTCAACAACACCGCCGCCCCCGCTGGCTGAAGATTTGAACTCGCGTAGGTGTCATGCTTTCCGATTTCCAGTACGCTCCGTCTGGCATGAAGCTGTTCCTCAGATGTCCGCGATCGGATGACGAGCTTGCGGTCACGGTGTGGCACACGATTAATTGAGATGGAGTCTTCGATCATCCTGGAAAAAGGTATATATACCGTCCTCCCCTCGTCTTGCTTCCCCATTGTATCCAAGCTCATCGACCCGAACCCAGAATCAAATTCAAGTTAACACTCTATTCATCCTTACCTTTCACAATGCTCAAGTCACTTTTTCTACTTGTCCCTCTATTCCTCTCTGGGGCTCTTGCAGCTCCCAGCCTCACCTCTTCGGCGCGTCGGTCATGCTCGACTGCCTTCCCATGGACCATTGACGTCCTTTCCGCCGCCACGCCTAATACTCCGTCTACTGGACATGAATTCGCCCTCGCGCGCGCTGGGAACCCCCTAAACAACACCAAGATCTCCGCACTCACCTTCTTTGTACCCGAGAATGCCTACGGGTGCAGCCTGAACATCCAGATCCCTACCCTCGCCGCGAATGCGATTGCCAAGGGTGGCAGCTCAGCATCGTTTTACTCTACCGCACCATGGAGTACTTATCAACAGCTGCCTACCTGGAACAAACCTCCTGCCATTACGGGGAATGTAGGCACCTTCAACTTTCCCACGGTTCCCGTCACCTCGCCCTATAGCACTACCGTTGCGACCGGTTCCTGTGCCTCCACATTGAGCTACCTGGTGGAGCTGAGCGACTGGCAGGGTACCGCGGGGAGCGTGGACTTTACCTATCGCAATGGACTGGGTTTTACCTTGACTTATAACTGCTAGGGTGGCCGAAGAGGGTAGTGCTGGATATCTGGTTGGGCGAGAGAAAGAGGGTAGAGCGTATCACAGGAGAGTAAATGGGAGATTTAACGTGGGTGTCGTTTTCAATCATACTTCTATGTCGGATGTATTGCATTATTTTTTTTTTAAAAATTATCCCAACACTCCTTGGTGCACGGCACCTAATTCGTTCCTCAGCTGTTTTATGGGGGAGTTTAAACATTCAGCTTGCATTGCTGCTGCCACTGTCAAAATTCCAAGCTTCTCCGAGGTTGAATATTCTATATCACGGTGACCACCCTGGACATGCCAACTCCCACTTTGTTCTTCATCTTTGCTCGATCCGAAGTTTTTGGCGTGGTCTTTACATATTCATTGACCTTTTCACTGCACTTTGCGAATCTAAGAATGTAAAATACCGCGTATAACTGGCTCCCAAGGCGTACCTTTGTATCTTCTGTGTCCTATGGGGTACATTCTACCTACTAATATCTAGAAAGTTTCGCGTATCGTAGACATAACCCAGGTTTGCTAAAAAGGGTTTAATACCAGCCAATCATATCCGTCACTTCTTTGCTACCCCTGAGAATGTATAGCTTGTCTTATCCGTGCTCGCAACGCTGGCTTCTATTATGCGGGGTTCTTTCCCAATGTCGGGCCCTTGATAATGCGAAAAAAAAAGACACTCTCACTTTCACCAATCCCATATGCGGATTTAACTGAGGCCTTGAGTCAGACCCTATCCTCAACGCTCAGAACTAAGTGAAAATTTAGCCTGAGGTTACATCAAGAATGAATGGGGCAACAAGTCTGGACTAGTAACAGTACATAAGTACTGTTTACAGGGTTGTTTGTCCATCCTTCATAAGTGCTGAACTATCAGGATAGTATTTTCATTGAGGATCAGGAGCCCCCAGCCATCGGGTTTCAGGACCCGCATGTGAGTGACACAGATATACCAGTATTTTGAGGCACGCTTTTCATGATGTGATCAGGATAGTATCCAGTGAAGGGTTTCCATGTCTCTCCAGGTAACTACTCCAGTTGACCCCCCTGATTTTGCTGGTATGTTTTTTGACCTTAGGCTATACAGGGATCATATAGTTAGTGGATTACTTTTCTGACCAATATTTTGCCTCTGACATTCCTTATAGTGAGAGTACTTTCCCCCTTATACCAGCTGGTTTCTAGTCAAAACATTACTTTAATAATTATGGGGATATCTTCTCATCCCGAGCATACTAACAAAATCACCAGGGTCAACTGGAGTTGTTATCAATTCCTCCAGCGTAGACCGGGATTGCCGATTATTGGAGAATTGATCGGTATATTTGCCCATTGTAATGAGCTATCACTTCCTGTAAACAGTAAGTGATTGTCGGAAACTACAGTCTACCCAACAAGGCAAGTCTTACTGGTCCAATAATGATTTTGCTTTCGGCTGAGGATTAGCATCCCTGTTGCATCCCATCTCCACTTCCGTGTCAAGGCATCGATGAGCAGTCAAAACTAGCGAGGCCTCATCCTGGCCTAGCCCTGCCCCCCCGGCAGCTAGGCTTTATTGCGGGGAAGGAAGTGTGAAGAGAAGGCGCCACTACGGGAACTACAGGTCTCATGAAACTGGGACTAACATGGAGTTTGCATAAAAGTATCACTCAAAATTCGATTTTGACTAAAAAGAATAGACGTCGTTACTTAATTCGCCGTGATAGGCCTGGAGGGAGGAGATTGGGTCAATCTCCGAGAGAGTCGTTTAGGACGAAACGTCCTGGCACAGGAGAGCAAGACCCAGCTGTACGGAGGTTAGATTCAAGTACTTATCAGGCAAGGTAGACTAGTAGTCAGGCAAACTTACGACTGGAACAGTGCAGCACTGGGGCTTTCCGCCGATTGTGGCCTTACAGATGGATTCAGGAGTGATGCAGTCTTTGGGGATGTTATGGGCTGAATATCAAGGTTAGCAAAGCCCTCTCTCGGGACTATACCGGCACGGGGATTCTCATCCTGAACTTACGGACGGAGCAGTCGAGGGATGCCACGCCACCCAGGACACGAGTCGTACAGCATTGGAACGAGGTGTACAGCAGGCCGTCGGTACAGTAGTCGTTGGGATTGACGATACCGGAACCACCACGAGCCTCAAGAGCGTTGCCAGTAGGGACTGCAGCGGCAGCAGCCACAAGCAGAGCAGAGAGGACGGTGCGAGTGAACATCATATTGAATGAGGGCAGCTAATTGAACGGAAGAGGCTCTTCTGTGGAGAGTTTAAAGGAAGCAGAAGGGAGAAGCTCGAGAGGAGGTGGTTTGTCGGTGTTCTGGAATGGACTCAGACTGGACGGTTGAACGACCCTTTTATGCTGTGTCTGTCGAGGAGTATAGGGAAATCCGTCAGGCTACTTCCAAGTTCATCACCTTCCACCCATGCTTGAAGGTATTCTTGAAGCGATAGGTCTGGAATGGGGGATGAGAGTCATTGTCATTTCTCCACCACTGTCATCCGCTCAACAAGTCAAAATCCGGATGGACTGCTGCAAGACGGACGCGCAGGTCTCACTAGAAGGATTCAATATGCATAACCTGCTGAAGGCCGCGGGATGCATCGCCCTCTTAGTCAATCCCCTGCTGCGTGTGGGTGGATAATTACAGTACCACTACGGAGAATTCCCGTCCACACGCCTCGAGCGAGTTCAGGGGATGTAAAAAGCGCATAGAGAAGGTTCCACTACGTGGTTAACTGGTCAGGAACTGTGATTATAAACTTAGGGGAGTATATAGTGTGGCTCCTAGGGAACAAGGTGAAGAGATCCTCTGAACCGTGTGGAAGGGGGATAAGATCAATCTCAGGCTGCCCTCTGTTAGCTGGAGTCTGTCGAATCCTTGCTCCACGCCCGGCCAGATTTGGGCCAAGATAACAATATCCTTTAGTCATTTGAGGTCCTGGGAAAGATTGATAGTGAACCTGATTCCAAATATGCAGAGTAAACCTTTTTCGGCCAGAGGAGATGAGGCCTGTTGTCTTCGCATGACCCAATGGTGACGCAGGTGGAATCCTGAGACGGAACGAAGGAAATATGCAGTATGAGGCCTGGACCTGGACCAGGCATGGAAACTGAACGCGAAGGGCTGACAGCTGTGAGCTATCCCCGGATCTCCTACTTCAGTACCTACCATACATGAAGCCAGAAGACGAGAGGCTCCGATTGGCTGAGGGGCGAAGAGACAGCTCAAGTCCGGTTTTCCCATCACACTACCAGTAATTCCTGAGTTTGCCTGCATAACCACAACAAGAAAAGGGGAGGAATTAGGGCACGTTTTTGATCGATTTAAAAGTTGGACTTTTCACTAAATAAATAAATCCCCCGCCAGCTAATTAAACACCAAAAGTCAGGCCCACTTTCTTTTAAGCCTGTTTCTTATAAGGATTTCTCTTCAAAAATCGGAATAATACATGGCTCCGCAGGAGAAAACTTTTCTACTCCGTAACTAATAATATATTATAATGGGAAAAATATAAAACAGCCTTGACTTGACTTTCAAAAAAACCTTTGCACTTTTGACTAAAGGTCCAATTTTTCCGTTTCCTTGAAGGAATCCTCCCCAGACCCGGTTTCCTCAGGTGGAACATGCAGAGATCAGCGGCGGGTGATTGGCCGGTTCGTTTTACCAGCCATTGTCAAGTGGCTACAATGGGTCTGCTAGTAGCGGCACGCTAAGTCATACCTAAGGAGTAGGCCCCTGGCGGTGTTTGCTTCGTGTTCTCGAACCGTACTTCCTTTCTTTTCTTGCCTTCATGGTCTTTGGTTTCTTTTTCCTGTTGCCTTGGAATACCCCTGCCGACTCCCCGAATGGCTTGCAGGAGGCTTAGCCGAGGAACACGTCTGTCGAGGAACTGGGACCCGTGGCCATCCAATGATAACACCAAATACCGTGGATCAGATCTCGCCCGCGTGGATCTTGCCTATTTTGTGGCCAAGGTTACTTGCCTTTGCCCTAATTGAAAATGCTCGATGAGGGTGTTGCTTTACAGTTTTGAAAGCCCATCGTGCAAAGGCGGTTGGTTGTGTGGCTTGCCACGGAGGAGGAAAAAAAGTTTGCCTTCTCGTAAAACCAAGATACGAGTTCTCTCCAGGGTTTGAAGGGGGGTGGCTTTTTTCGATGGCTTCGAACTTCCCATCTGTGTGCTTTATTAGTCACAAGAACAAAGCCCTGAAACTGTGCCCCGTTAGCGTCATGCAGTCACCCCCCCACGTTGCTAGCCATCAGCGTCATTTTCCTGTTAGTTGCACCGGCCTGGTCCTCTGGTCAGCGTCAGGAACCGAGTGGGTATCGATACCCGGCCTGATTGTAAGTTCATGGGCTGGCGTGGCTTGAGGGATAAACAAGAGAAAACGGCATGGATCAAGAAGCAAGGAGCTTGGATTCCTCACGGTGGCTTCAAGGTGGTGTCCTTGTGATGTTTTCTCAAGCAATGGGGTGAATGAATACGATAAGGCTTTGCAATATATCATTGTGACAAAGAGATAGTGCCCCCAGTGGTTCTCCACTGTCAGCGGAGATCTGCATGCTTTATTGGCGAGGCTGAAGACAGACAGCGTGTTACGGGTCAAGACGGGGATAGATCTACCCGTGTGACAGCTCACTACTCCAGGAGCCAATAATAATCGCTCTTCCCCCCTCATGTTGGGCCCTGGGTGGTGCCGGGAAGGTAGTTGTTTGGAGCTGTTCGACACTGACTTGCCTTGGCTTCGTAACCAAAGAAGCCACCCCGACGTGAAGAAAGTCCGAGTCAGACTTTTAATTCTTGAGGCTACCAGAGCACGATAAACACCGATACGTCCGTATTGATTCCCAGTTCTCTCCAGTTCACGCTGCGACAACACTCACATCCCGGATGCCTGACATCTCGTCAAATTTGGTGCTCTAAGGCCGTGTACGGCAGCTAGCTGTCCTTCATAAAAGAATTTTATAATCTGATAAGGACATGATGTCCACCTTGTATTTGAGTTAAGGCATTGGCGAGGATGTCTGAAAAGGATACTTTTACGGTAATTGAGAAATATATCAATAGTAAAAGTACTTCGCAGCTTGACTGATGTCGCTTAACCATAGATGTTCGTTTGGATTCAACCCTGTTTATTGTTTAAAATAAAAGTCTTATATTTCAACCTCACCTAGGTTTCCTCGTGGGAGCGCATCTAGCCATCAACAGAATTCCAAATTGTGCGTGCTTATCAGGCGCGTCGGTGAGCTCCACTCTAAGTCTATTTTTAAAATAACGAACCCGCCAATCAACAAGCCAATTCTTGCGGTTCTCAGGTGTTTGTTGGAACTGCCCTAATTTGGATTCAAAATCTTCTCAGTTACCTATTTACTCCGCACCCCGCACCCTCAGGATCTCCTCCAGTGGCTTCTTATCCTTCGGAGGCGGAGTGTCACCCTCAGGAAGGCCAAACACAAGCTGAGCACGCAGCTTCCACGTCGCCGGGACGTCGAATGCAGCTGCGACCTTCTCGTCGATGATCGGGTTGTAATGCTGGAGGTTGGCACCGAAGCCTTCCGCCTCAAGAGCGATCCACGCCATCAGCTGGTGCATGCCGCTGGTTTGCTCGGACCAAGCTTCGAAATGTTGGGCGTAGGACTTGAACTTCTCCTGCAGCTCAGCAATAATCGGCTGGTCCTCGTAGAAGAGGACGGTGCCGTATCCGGCCTTGAAGCTGTCGAGCTTCTCGCCGGTCTTGGGGAATCGCTCAGGTCCGATGTTGGCCAGCAAGACGGCCTTGACGATCTCCCAGAACTTTTCGTGCTCGGCTTTCAGAAGGACGACGGCGCGGGTCGTATGCGAGTTAAAGGCGGAGGGGGTTTTGAGCATCACGTCGCTCAGTATGGACTGGATCTGGTCGTCGGAGATCGGGGAGCGGGGTTGGAGGGCATAGTAGGAGCGGCGATTGCCAAGTGCTTCGAGGACAGCAGAGCTCAGAGAGGTCATTGTGAAGAGGATTGGGTTGCGCGTGGAGTGGATGAGCAGGTTTGAAAGGGAATGTATCATGATATAGAGCGAGGTAGAATGCCAATAAATAGATAGATCGTGAGTGAGGAGTAAGTATGTCGGGCGAAGCATGCATCAGTATAAGCTAATAGCGTTGATAACCATCAGTCAGCACTCAGATGCTGGCTGGAACCCAACACGAAATTCAGCCAAGACTTGCATAATGCTGACCAAATCTTCCTAAGCTCAGTCGTGATTCCCATCAAGCCACTTAACGATCGCACGAGCCGCCGGATTGCGGGAGATAAGTCAGACAGTGGCCCATGCTCGTGGGTTTCGTGGAGGGCTCTCTTTGCTGTACGCCTGCCACCGAGAATCAGCGGGATGCTTGCTCAGAGTCTTTTCCACCATACGCGGCAACCCAAACTAGTGGGGACTAGTCCGTGTACCTATTTAGCGGCGGGGGCTCCGGAGGAGGTATCATGGCTTGATTTGGGTAGATGGAATTGTTATATAAGTCTGCTGAATATCCTCCCTTATCCACCGGTTTCGACACCGCTGCACGCGTTTAGCCTCTGGTTTCTTAACCAGCAAAAGTGTAACCAAAACTCTCTTAGGAACGCTACATCATTGAACGATTTTAATGCAAGGGCCTGTTTGACGTAAAACCAAATGCGTGACTTCTCATCCTCTGCTGCCGCTGCCCCCGTCATACACACCCAGATATAGGTCTCTGGCAGATGGTGCAGCCAAAGCTCTTCTTCTATCAACGCCAGGGAGGCCTTCAACATCCCCACGGCCTGGCCAAGGTTATATCTAAACATAGGCGAGCTTTTGTTACTGTTGACAAGCAGCCAGAAAATCATCACTGCCTGGTAGCAGCAGTAATAGATGGGATCGGGAGTCTCTGCCGGGTTTGGAAAATCACAGTCCATTCCCAGATAGCTAAACGAGGGAGAGGTCGTGCTGCGGCTGTTTCCTTTGATAATCTGGCACTTGAAATCATAGACTTCTTGTACAAGTGCTTTAACCCTGCACGGCGCACTCATCGCTGACGTTGGGCTTTCCTCTTGACTATTCAATATTCGACATTCGAGTCCGACGGGAGGCACACTGGGATTTTCAAATGAGGCATAGGCTGAATCAAGGTCGAAAACAACCGCATAAGATATTTTACCCCTGGAGTTGCTGTCAGCCGCTCTGCGCCATCTATATAACCGACTCGGGCATAAGGCAACTGACATTAGAATCATCGCCTCAACAAGTCCGTCCATCCCGAGTTTCTTAGAGCCGCCTCTCAGCTCCGTCATCTTTTGCAGCCCGGCGTAGTGAACATCAGCTGAAGATCGATCACCGTGAAGGCTCTGTGGGATGGTCAGTCTCATACAGGACAGAAGAAAGTAACGCGCTTACGGCGAAGAATGCCAACGGAGTAATAGCAGCAATGGTATAATCATCCAAGGCAGTCCTGGGATCAGAGAGACGCTTGTTGATCTCATTTATTGCCGCATTTTGGTGAAAGATAGTGATGAAGCTTGGCTTCTGCCCTCTAAGTATATCAAAGAAGGAGGATCCGGCAAAAAGCGTGGCGTGGAACATACCGGGGTCACTCAGCGCGTGCGGAAACCAGACATTGTGAAGGAAGTATGCTAGATTGGTACTGGTCATTGGAATTCCGGCATCAGAAAACCTCGTCCGCTCGCAGTCTATTGCCCCTGATGTGTTAGCGACCTCCAATCCAACGCGCGCCCCGAGTACCGGCAGACCGACAGACAGCCATGCGTTTGAGCCACTCACACTGTCGAACTAACGTCGGCATGTACCAGCGAGATGGAACGGGGTAGCTCTGTGGTATCTCCGGGGTACATATCGTCCATGCGTAGAATAACCGATCAGTGGCTGCATGGCTTAGCCCTGAGTCCTGCACAAAACACGACACCCCCTCCGCCTCTCCCAGCCCTACCAAAGTATCCGTCGTTTGGAGTGTCTGGGTTGGATATGCGCTGTAGAAACAGGTCACTGATCTCCTGCATTAATTATTAGAATAACCATGACGATGGCCGACAGATAAGGACTCAAGTGGAAGATGGAGATGGCGGACGTACTTCTCGCATAGGCTGCAGGTGGGGATCAGTCGATCGCATTTCCGCTTGCGAAAACGACACGGCTCGCAGGCACTTCGCATCATCTTTGAAACGGGGGGTAATGAAGTCATCTGGAAAGAGAGGATCCAGGTCGGCCGTCCTCCACGGAGGTAAGTCTCGATTATTATGCAGTGGGCGCCGTTGGACTATTCCCGCCACAGGGCTATTAATACTTGACTAAGCCGCTAGTCCGCCGCCCCCAGGGAGGGGGTTCTGACCACGCCAATCATGTCAGCCCCCTTACGCTGGGACCAATCCCGGTTCAGGGCTGCGAGGCTGATCTATCATCGAAGATCTGGGGACCTTTTGGCGCGACACGCGAGCCCAACACAATCGAGCGTCAGCATCAGCCAGCCCATCCGTGGGAATCAGGGTGTGCGATCTCTCGTCATCATTGGCTGAGTGACCATTATTACCTCGGGAGGGAGATATTCAGCTTGGAAAGCCTAATTTACTGTGGTGGCTGAGTTTCAAGCCCTGATTTCTCCTATATATTTTCCACCCGGGAGACCCCCAGCATGTGCTCTAGACACTCAGATGTATGAAAAGGTAACATTCCTGTGGATAAAGATTTAAATATTCGCCATTGGCAAATCTGGGCCCCCAAAAGGATTTTAAATAATATATATTGCATCTTATAGAGCTATTTTGCAATATTTTAACAAGTAAAGATCGCGGCAGGACCAAGGGTTTTTATACCTATTTTATACCTAACTAGACAGGGTGGCTGACTAACAATGCATACTTAGGAGGAAAAAAAATAAAAAAATAAAAAAATAAAAAAAATAAATAAATAAACGCGTTGACTTTGAGCAACCACTCGTTTGGTTTATTTTTATTATTTGCTGCTGGCCTTGCAATTGCAGATTTTGATTTTTTTTAACATGTATAAAACTTGATTATCACAACATTACCAGCACTACTGCGTCTAGGTACTCGGACAGTCAAGGCCAACAGCCGTTTCTTGGAATTGTCTGGATCAGCCACGAGTGGAAGCGAAGAGTTGAAAAGCTCAAGCTGGGACATAATATGGAAAGTTCGAACATTCATGAATATCTCAATAAACGAGTTAAGCACAATCTACGCGGAAGGAGAGGCCTTGGCGACCCCCCTGACTCCTCCATCGGCATCAACATGGACCCCGCGCAGCACGTATCCGTCAATCTGCGCCTGTTTCCAAGAGTCCTGGATAAATTGGGACCGAGCTTTGTTTCTCTCCAGAATGCGGACCGTGTACTGTTTTGGCACGCGGATGGCCCCTTCCATGAAGCCTTCATCGCTGATGTCGAGGGGCACCTCGTTGCCCTTTTCATCGAGGGGCAGCTTGAACTCGTATGCCCAGATGATGTTGGAGACGGCCAGGAACAGGCCGTTCTCGGCAAGATGGATGCCAGGACAGATGCGGCGTCCGGCGCCAAAGGTGAAATGATCGCGGCCCATCACGTCTCCACCGGCGGCGTACACAGCCGATCGCTTGGGGTGCTGGAGATAGCGCTCGGGCTTGAAGCTGAAGGGTTCGGGGAAACGCTCGGGATCCCAGTGGAGAGCGTTTAGGTTGGCCAGCAGGATAGTCCCCTTTGGGATGACGTGACCGTGGTATTTGACGTCTCCGTCAGCCATGCGGCGCAGCCCCGTGGTGGCCACTGGACACAGCCGCAGTGTCTCCTTGATCACGGCTTTGATATACGGCATGTTGGGCTCGTCGTCCAGCGTGGCCATGCGCTTGTCGCCGAGGATCCGGGTAACCTCCTCGTGGGCCCTGGCCTGTGCCTCCGGGAACATGGCCAGATACCGGATCATGCCGTTCAGGGCGCTGGCCGTCGTCTCGGCCCCAGCTTCGGGCACAGCGCTCGCGAGCCACGACACCGTCTCCTCCTCCAGACCGGACTCCTTGTAGTTCGACTCGATGAGGTCCTTGGCGAAACACTCTGGCGCGTTCCCGGTGGCAATGCGCTCCTTGAGGTTATTCCAGTGCCTCATCTTGTTGCCGTGCATTTTCTCCGCCATGAATTTGGCCTTGGGCCATGATGGAAAGAGGAACCGCGGGAGCCAGTTCAGCGGCGGGAACACGTCGATCCAGAACACGCCGGGGCTAAGAATGATGGACAGCATTCGCATGTTGCCGTATACATCACGAACCTCCTGGCAGTCCCACTTGGGGATACGCAGACCATATGCAGAGGTCATGACAATGGAGAACGTCATGCGGCGAATGTGCATGTAGAAATCGGTGCTGTTCTTGCCGGCCTCATTACTGAGATCCGCTAGGAGTTGCTTGATCTCAAATTCCTGACTGGGGATGAACTCTGCCGAGGCTCTGGCATTGAGAAGCTGTTTTAGGAAGACGTGAAGGCGCTTCCATTTGGCATTGTAGGTCATGGGAAGCACTCCATCGTCTCGGAGGCAGAACTCCTGAGCGATGGGGAGCGGGGGCTTTCCGGATGTTACGGCCGCCTACTCCTCCTGTCAGCTTTCCCTTATACTCTGGACGGGGAGGATGACCATTTATCTGGCGAGGAGGAATGTATAACCTACTTGTCGGTCGAACACTTCCTTGACGGCATCGGGATTATTGAAAAATACCCAATCGTACCACCCCACGCGCACCTTGAAGGTGTCGCCATACTTGGCTGCCCAGGAATTCAGTAACTGCCGAGGTCGGGCAGGCAGGTCGAGTCCAATTCCTATGAGAGGCCATCCTGACGGACCCGGGATGGACTTTAGACCGTTCTTGTTGCTGCGGGCGTACCGGACCGTCAAGAGCAGCAGCTGGGAGAACAGAAACACACAGGCAAACCCCACCAAGGCGGTTGGCCTGTTGAGAGCGGAGATGACATGAGGGGGGAGAGGCAGATCGACGATTGCCTTGAAGTGATCCATGATTTTTCTCCAAGTGGAGGGCAACGGAAGACACAGCGGAAGCAGGAAAGAGAGATGTGAGATGAAAAGAGATAGGCACACGAAGGATATCTCTAATCATCCCACTTGCCTACATCACCGGGTCCCTTTTTAACCTGAGATCGAGCGGGGTAATCATTGTCTTACCCGGTGTTGCCCGCCGCTTGCTGCGCCATATCTCTGGGAGGGGAGCCTCTTGTCGCGGACGAGACGGAGCACATATCTGGAATCAGGCTTCGTCCGAGCGCCAGAGTCGACTTGTTATCACTTCTACCGGATTGAGCTTCATGTCCGACGATATCCCCCACCCCTCGCCACCCAAACCGGACCGCCTGAGCCTGTATACGCGGGTGAATACGAAAGAAGGAACACAATGCCCCGCACACGGGGGGGGACACAGGAAAGGAGTTTCCTTGTTTGGAAGGAGGGGTACGCAGCTGAAGAAGCCTTCGACGCCCCTCGAGGAGGAAATCGCCGTGATCATGCATGATGCGTCGCCTTGGGCCGCGTCGGGGTGGCGGGGAGGATGGCCGTGGGAGTTGAAGTCCTTCATGCCACTGGCTGAATCGCATCTATACAAAATTGATATGGTAAGGTATGGAAAGGTATTGTGTGGTAAAGTAAGGTATCGTAAGAGATACCGGTGACACTGGTAATTCATGGTGGTGTATTACCGTTACCACACAGCGCGACGAAGCGTATTTGTCTGCCAGTTAGCGCCACAAACAAAGAACCCCCCCCAATTGTTGCATCGGGGACCCCGAATGGGGACCTGGTCATCGGTCCTGCTGTACGAGTTAGGGATCCTGCTGTCAGGTTGCATCTGCACCACGCGGATAAGCGATTGACAGCTATCCGTCGATATACACTTCATCACGGAGAGATTCGGGAACAACTACGTGAAATGCATTTCCTAAATATTGACTAGTACAGTATTTTCTGCCTCTGGAGCGCCTTCTGATCCACCTTCCCCTCCGCGTGTCTCTGCTTGTTGGCTATCGCCCCGGAAGAGGGTCACTACAAATCACTCTTTATCTCGGTTCTTGTCAAAACGCCAAACGGCCATCATCGGAACCAGCAAGAATGCCGCTCCAACTGCCATGACGGCGCCACTGAACGTCTGCAATCCTAGGAAGCCATTCCCTCCTCCATGGCCCTCGATCAGGCCCGCGATCGGTGCCCCGATCAGCACCCCCAGGCTCGTCGCAAACCACTGCATCCCCAGGCGCGTTCCGAGGACCGTGGGGGTGGGTGTGACGACGGGGTGGGCGATCACCACGGGGTTTGCGGAAATGAGAACCCCAGAGAAGAGGCCGAACAGCGCGCAGAAGACAATAAACGAGGCCACGGAGTGGATGCCAACCCAGCCAAACATGAGGACGGCCGAGGTAACAACGCTGACCAGCAGGATGTGGCTGGCCCCGAAGCGGTAGGTCAGCAGGGAGGACCCGATCCGGCCCACGGCGGACGTCGCGTTGACGATAGAAACCATGTAAATGCTCAGGTTGGTAGAGGTGTGTAGAGCCTCGTAGGCAAAGACCGGTACGTAGAAGAGCGGGATGAAGTAGGCCATGAATATGAGGAAATTGGCAATTCCGTAGGCGTTAAACGTCCATTCCTTCATTGCATACCAGTGGATGAGTTGGCGCGGGGGATTGCGGCGGGGTTTGGTGGTGGCCATCAACAGGGGAACGGCGATACACGAACATGCCAGCTGAATGAAGCCCATGGTCCGGACCGTCCAGGGGAATCCCACCCGGGGCTGGAGGCGGATGAAGATAATGGGGAAGAGCACCCCGCCTGGAGAGCTTAGCGTCAGGTGGGAATGGGGGGGGAGAGAGAGAGAAGCCATACCAACACTTGCTCCGGACGTGACCAGCCCGACTGCAATGCCCCGTTTGGTGGTGAAGAGGGTGGAGACCAAGGAGAGCGCTGGGACATAGATCAAGCCGCTGCCCAAGCCACAGCACACTCCCTGGGATAGAAAGACCTGGTAGTACTGGGTGGATAAGCTGAGCATCATCAGTCCGAAGGTTGTCAGAAAACAGCCGGCAATCATGAGGTGGTGCAGGTATCCCCGATCGAAGAGAGGACCGGCGACGACACCGGTCGAAATAAGGAAAAAGGCATTCATTGTGCCAACCCACGAGATCCGCGAGGGGGAGCTGGTATGGAGAAGGTCATGCTGGTAGTAGATCTGAAAGGCCCCGAACGCCGTGGACAGCCCCCAGGTGGTGAGGAACAGAAGGAAGGATGCTCCGACTCCGGACCATGCTGCCAGGCCGCCGTTTGGAGGCGGAGGAGGTTGAGGTTGCTGTTGCTGTTGCTGTGGCTGTGGCTGTGGTAATCCTTTGGACTGATCGTCGGGAGACGCCTGGGAGGTTGCCATTGGAAGGATGGGGGTCTAGGATCTATCAAGGCACTGATAGCGGTACAATCTAGGGAAATGGAACCTCGGGAGGCACGAGGAGAGGGAAATAAGGCCTATAAGAAGGGCTCCTGTTCTCCCTCGAGAGGGATAGAAATGGAGAACAAAGAAACCGCAAGACACAGAGCCAAGAACCGAGAACGGAAAAGCGACGGAAAAAGGGGACGAAGAAGATGTAGGCATTTATTATTCCCCCGAGTCTCCGCCAGCACCCCACGGCCAATTCCAATTCCAATTCCCTGCCCCCAGCTCAGCTCGGTTGGACAAGCTAGGCTAGGCTAACTCGGATTATTCGCTGACAGGGCCCCTCCCCACTTTACGCGCCTGGCTCCACGGACCAGTCTCTCGCTGCCTGACAAGCCCCTGCCGGGCCAGCTCGTCATTATTTGCACCTGGCTGGGCGCGTCCCCCAAGCATATCGCCAAATACGCCGACCTGCACCGGTCGCTGGCCCCGCACGCGCGCATTCTGCTGGTTGAGTCCGAGGTTTCGATTCTGGTGAGCAGCTACGCCCGCCAGCGTCGACTCATCCGGCCTGCGGTGGACGTGGTCCGTGAGACCCTGGACGAAACCACTGCCTCCGATTCGCCCAGGATTCTCCTGCACACCTTCTCCAATGGCGGCACCAACACGGCGACCCAGTTGCTGATCACCCTCAGGGACACCGTCTCCCGCCCGCTGCCGCTGATCGGCCTGGTGCTGGACAGTACCCCCGCCAAGGGCACCTACTGGAAGTCATACAACGCCATGGTCTTCTCGCTTCCCCCCTCCAGTCGGGCGGTGGGGTCGGTCGTGGTCCACTTCTTGCTGATCCTGCTCTATACCTGGATAGCCTGTGGTAACGAGAATCCGGCCGGTCTCATGCGGCGAACGCTGCTCGACGAGGAGACGGTGACTGCCACGGCTGGGGTAAGCAATACACCCGCCAGCGGGTGTGTCTGCTACATGTATTCCAAGGCGGATACCATGACCGACTGGCGCGATGTCTGGGATCATGCCGATGAGGCCAGAGACAAAGGCTGGAACGTCGAGGAGGTCCTCTTCGATGGAACCGCACACTGTCAGCACATGCCGCAGGACCCATCACGATATGCAGCCGCGATCAAGCGCATGTGGAATCTGGAGCGTGTGGGAAAGGTGGAGGCGAAACTTTGATTTACCGTGTACCCAAGTAGATCCTGCTCTGCAACGTCATATATTTAGATCTATATCTCTCATACCATATAAAACCCCCCCCCTCCTTCAATATATCTAGCTATCCAGTGGCCATGGCACGGCCACACAGGAACATTTCTAGGCTATACGCATAGATAGTAAGGAATCTTCCGTGGATCTATCGAGCGCCAAATAAACGGCATTCCCTGCGCCAATCCTCGCTCATCAAACTGCCTTCCCCGAATCTCGTCGCTGATTGCCATCATCTTCTCCCGAAACTGTCCCTCGGCTCGCTCGATCGCGCTCCCTGTCTGTAGTAAGAAGCTTGAGGATGCGAACATATAGGGCAAATTCCCTTGCTGCTCGTCGAGCAGCGGACGGTTAAAGCGCACGAGGAGCGATGCTTGTTTCAGCGCCTCGGTCTCATTATGCAGATATGGGAGCAGCGAGTTGATGCTACCTTTGGTTTCGGGCAGGGGGCGATTGAACGACGACGGATGCAGAGGGAGAATCCCCGAGGCCTCTCCGACGGTCGCACCGTTCAGCGCATGATGGGCGATCCCAGAGAGGAAGGCGATGTGCGAGAGAATCGAGACCAGGTTCTCGCGCTGGAGTAATGGAGCGGGGAAGAAATCGATCACTTGCGCGGCTTCCGTGGCCTCGATGATCCATGCCTGTAGCTCATGGTCCTGTTCAAGCAATTGGTCCTCGGGATAGTAAGTCTCTACAAACACTCGAGTGAAATCCTCCATGGCCTCCACCATGGGAGCCACCGTCTCGTAGAACGGGAATGAGGCCAAGGGGGGCCCGTAGTCGCAATGAATCAGGCCACGGTCTGCAAGGTCTCGGTAGAAGTTGGTTGCCCGGAAATGCCCTGCGTGTTCCCAGTAGGCCTCTGTGGCGTACTTCTTGCCGGCGAAATTCGGCAGGGCAAAGGAACTGTCGTAGAAACCTCCCTCGTTGAAGAGGAATTCCTCCCCAATGGGCCGAACTGCGTATGCTTGGTACATCACTGGGGTCATCGGTCAACTATAGTCAAGTACAGGCCGTGCACCGGAGAACCCGAAACAGCGAAAGATGGAAGGAATAGGACAGTGAAACTTACGACGATCAAGATATCCCCGAACGGGGTGTCGGGCGCTGACCGTTCGTAGAGCCGCCTGGTGAACCGGCTCGGCAACATCATGCGTATTGGCCAGATGGTATAATTGCGAGTGGAAAAGGTCATTCATATTGAACGCCATCTTGGCAAACAGCCAGTCATTTGCATCGTCCATCGGAGTGTAGGTCAGATCACTCCCCATGTTGGTCCGAATGGCTAAGGGGAGGAAGTCCCCGGAGAGGGGATGGATGAAGAAGTAGGCAGTGCAGGCGGCCGTCCATCGCTCTGGTGTCTTCGGGTACGGTGCCTGGTAGGAATGATTGGCGAAGAAGAGTTGTCCGTCGCGGTGAAGTCCATCCAGTGTTCGACCAGCGGCCAGATGGCCGACGACCCGGTCCTCGACAGCAAAGGGCAACCTGTCTAGGGACGGGTGTAGACGTCGGACTACATATGGATTGATGGACAGCCGCTCCATTGAAAACAACAGGTCTTGCGTCCAGTTCGTCAACATCCCAGGTGCCACGCCATCAGGGAGCGTAGAGTGCCACTGGTCTTCATAGAGGACATTATAGCTGGAAAGAGAGCGAATCCCCCCAGCCTAGATCAATCAGCTGCAGGTCTGGTATGAAAGGGTTATCGTTAGGCTTGGCAAACCTTCATCAGCGCCTTCGTTGCTTGCTCCAATTCCGGGTACACGTTGTTGGTGACATATTGCACATCTTGAAACCACTGGGCTCTATCTCTGGCCACCATTGCATCCCCAAGGAGCCCGGTGGGGAAGAAGGAGGTGTTCCCAAGTAGAGGGGGGCCGTACAGGTATCCCTCACGCGCCAGACGGATTTCATCCACCCGTTCCCACGGCTTGGTATCAAACATGGGCAGGGTATAGTTGATGGCATCGTCACTGCGGGAGTCCACCGACACCCCTAGAACAGTTTGTCCAGGGATAAGGGGGCGAGCCACGGCGGATTGAAGGAGAAGAAACAATGCACAGAAAGTAGAAGTAGGCAAAGACGCCATTATGCTGATCAACCGCCGAAGCTCTTCCTCGTGGGTCTTGATCAGCTCCAAGCCAGGTCGCTCACGTCGATGAGGTCAATCAGACAGATCTATATAGTTCCGCCAACCCCCACGCCTCATTCTCGGAGCATACCAATCACCAGTCGTTTCCTAGAATTCGCATTTTCGTCGACTACCCGAGCACCTGCCTTCAGAATACGACTTGATTGCCCAATATCTGACAGGAGAAAGTACGTCTCCCGAGATATCCTGTCTATCCCGTAGCAACCCGCTGTTCGAGTTGGTGGTGGCAAGAAGGTGTATTTGAAATACAGAGGTGTACTTGTAAATTACGTACCGGGCAGGACATACCAGTACCTCCCAGCTATACCACACATCTCGCACTAGTCCTAAATCCTCATGGCGCAGATAGCGGTTGGGTGTGAGATTTCACCCGTCAGAGTGATAGTAAAAGCAATGAGAGGGGGAAAATCCTTATATCGGAGCCGAGTCTCATGGCAGACTACGTGGGACTTGCGCTCATACTCCGGACTCTATCCTGCCCATCCTGCCCCTCCGCCCAATATGAAATTGATCTGTCTCTTGTCTCTGCTGGCCACACCCATCAAAGTTGATAGTCGTTGGATTGACTGGGGGTTTGCTACCAAATATCACCAGCAGGTCCTCTATGAGCAGAATAATGACCGAGGGTTTGGGTTGAATGACCCCTTTATCCCGACTCCGGCCCACATCCTTCCTGAAAAACGGCCTTTCTACATCGACGAATCCGTAAACTATTACGAGAGACATCACAATGGCTCCGGTGAAGGTGGGCTGTACCGCCGTTCGTCCTGTCCTGCTGTGAACGCGCTGGCGAATCGAGGGTATATCAATCGGAGTGGAAGAAACATCACGTACGCGGAGCTAGCCCACGCGGTTCGCCGGGTATGGAATTTTGGCGATGACAATGTAAGTGCTTCTTCACATATCAACCGAAATTGAACACTAAAAGGCGAGCAGAGCATGCTGGTATTGGCACCGACTTTCGCGATGCATGGATGGCCCAACACCATTGATTTGGATCATTTCAACGCAAGTTTTCATCCCGATGATTTCCTTCTTCCCTATCCCTACTCACTATTCAGTATAGGACGACGTGGTACAATACGTCATCAATTGTCCAGCAGCTCCTACCCGCAACGACCGGGCTGTAGGCGATAATGTCAACCTGAATATGACCCTCTTCGAGTCTCTGCTCTCCTTTTCCAAGGACGGCGAGACACTCTCCCTGGAGGACATGGCGGAGCATCATCATTTACGGCACAACCAAAGCAAAGCGGAAAACCCGGGGTTTGTGTTCGGAAACCAGGGTGCAATATGCTCACTGTAAGTTCCCCACCGGCGAGAAGGCACCCTTGTTAACCGATGCAGGGCTCAATATACAAACATGGTGGGAGTGCTGGGGAAATTCGGCAAACACGGCCGTACAACGCTGTATGTTGACGACGTCAAGACCTTCTACTTGGACGAGGATATACCCAGGGACTACGAGCGCAGAGAAGCACCAGTACGTCGATAATTGCTCATCCCGTATTGATTCAAGAACTGACCCTGAGGATAGCACTACTCGCCCGAATCAAACGCGTTAATCGACCGCATGTCACGTCATGTTGGATATACGATCCAAAGGCCCTTCCCGGACGGTGATCAGAATCCTGGACGGGATATCTGCCCAATGAAGGCGCGGTTTCAGAAGGAAAACTGTGATTAGAGGAGTAGCTGCAGTACTAGGTCCTTTGTTGACGGTTCTGACCGAATGATATTCAATGAACTCGTATTATTGTATCTAGTGGGTAGGGGGGCTCTGCCCACCCCCGTCTATAATGTGCCTTTATAATGAACAGCTGTAATCTGATGGTCGGAAACGTCTGATGGTCGGAAACGTCTGATGGTCGGAAACGTCTGATGGTCGGAAACGTCTGATGGCCGGAAACGTCTGATGGCTGGGGATCAGACCAATGACAAGACGTGTGATGACCTCTGCAGGATTCGTACTTCTGCAGGTCGGGGAACGGATGACGCGGAGCTCCTACGGCGACGATGTCGTATTGCACTAACCTACCTTAGGTACCGTGTTATCTCCAACAGGTCAGCGGCAGCAGCCAATCACGTCTCACGATAGTACAGAGAAGCCGAGGGCTATCTCGCGGCTGCCTCGGGCATCGACCAAATACCGAAGGTCTCGGCCTGGAGAGTAGAGCAAATTGACCTAAGTTGCCCTTAGCGTTCTTTCACCCCATAGGTCTGTCTTGGCTATATTCTTAAAACAAAGCCTGGACCTCCTCCCCTCTGGTCCACCCATGATCCCCTCCCTCCGGCCCACTTGCGGCCTCCACTGACATCGCACGGCACCCCACGCTCCGCCTTTCGTCAACGGCTGATCAACAGAGATCAGCTCGTGCAGCTAAACTAGGATGCAGTCGGCGGGCATTTTCGCAGAATCCTACCCTATTAGTGCTATATTGGGCGTGAATAACCCGTCATGCGGGGAGGATCGGGTAATATACCGCACGCCCTTCAATCTACTACCCGGAACGGAAAATTAACTCTCTTGGTTACTACCATATATGCGAAAATGGGGATCGTATCTATTTCCTGCAAGAGCTGCCACATCCGATTGAATAGCGGTCCCCGTGCAGAACCGTCATCACTGTGCCATGTCGGGAGAGCCAATCTCTCTCTCTCTCTATCTCTACAACTTCCCATTGGCGGATTCCCGTCGTGTATGCCGGTAGTGCCACTCGGGATCGGTCAAGTCTGCTCGGATGGCGTAATTGCTCTCCGCAGCCTCGACGACCGCCAAATCAAGCGTTGCCACGCCCATGCCTTCAGCTGGGGTCCCTAAGCGAACGAGGGGACCGGCGTACGGGATAGTAATCTGGGATAGACCGCAGTAGTTGCGTCCCGGGGGCCCACCTGCGTTGGCGAAGACGACGGCGCAGGTATTTTCAAACGTCCGCGCCGTGAGTATGCTGTCGATGAAGAGAGATGGCGCGGAGGGGTTCTGGCGACGACCTTCCTCAGAGGCGCCCGTCCGGGTCCACAGCGTAGGCACAATGATGATCTTTGCCCCCTGAGACGCCAGCTCGCGCCACGCTTCGGGGAACGCGAGGTCCCAGCATACCAGGAGGCCTACGGGGCCCAGTGGGGTCGATATGACCTGGTGCGGACTGTCCCTCGACGACCGAAGGTAGGCTCGCTCGGTGGGACCCCACAGGTTCTTCTTCACGTAAGAGCCTAGAATGTCACCCGTGTTGGAGATGAAGTAGGTTACATTCTCGAGAGTCGGTGTCTGCGGATGTGAATCGTCTGTTTGTGGTGATGGTGATGACGACGACGGTGGGGGTGGATCTGATATCGGCCGCACAATAGATCCAGGGACGATGCAAATGTTACACTCCTTTGCGAGCTCTTGATATCGATGGAGGTATGTCTCCCAATCATCGCATAGGGGAGCAAATCTAGGGTCTGTCGGAATCCAGTTCGTCAGGTGGAATTCAGGTAAAACGGCGAGCTGACAGCCTTGCGTGGCGGCGTCCCGGATGAATTGTACGGCCCTAGCGAAGTTGTCTGCAGGTTTGAGGGGCTACGACTGGTTAGTCAAAACGGCACTGGTGCAGGAAAAACAAGAAAAAACCGCCCGTCTCTCTAGTATTTCCCTAGATTTTTTTTTCTTTCCTTTCATACTTTCTCCGGGGGGGAGCGGGATTCTCGAGCGAAGTGCAGGAGAAATAAACTTAGACCTGCCTTAACGTAGAGTTGAATGACGGCAATCTTGCAGGACGGCGGCATGGCTGAGAGGATGAGGTTAGTTTGGTGTATGAAGAAACGGGAGGGGGGCAGCGCGTTTTATTGCCTGTGGCTTATGCTGTAACTCCCACTAGGAGGAGCTGCTGCTCAGCGCTTGTAAGAAGTACGAGGGAGGGGTGCCTCGGTCTAGTCGGTTAGGGTGGGAGGCTGCTGACAGTGTATGGTATGGTCAGTACCGGAGTATTCTATACGACTGGTAATATACGGTATGTAATGCAGCCGTACTGGTCACCAGTGGTATATCTCGTAATCTCGGGCTGGATATCAAAATGGAAAACCACCGCATCCAATACAAGTATATCTGACCTTATTGCCAGCTCTCCCGACCCTGATTCCTATCCCGTCTGTTCCACAGCTGTGCCAATCAGACAAACTGTATCGACTTCTCCTTACAGTCATATCCCCGATGTCAGCAGAGTTTGAGCTCGCGCTACCCTCGATTCTTCGGGAGAAAGGCCGAAAGACGTCCCAGGACCAGAGTCATATCGCGCAAAACCGGGCAGAATCCCGGTTTCTCGTGGTATGCATGGTCAAGTCGAAAGATCCAAGAGGGGAAGTATCGCCGGTGGGCGTATCTCGATGGCAGTGGGGCACCAAGCGAGACCTTGAGGCCAATCCGTCGGTCTGCGTTGTCAATGGTCGTCGAGCATGTATATCCCGCGATTATGGAATCTGCATCCAAGAATACTAATATTCATCCGAAGCCCTGTAACCGTTGGTGTATACGGTGGGAAACCTTCTCAGAATCAAAGCACCTGGTCTTTCGTCTATCAATATGGCCGCCGCATCGCTAAAGCTCACGTTTTCTTATCTATTAGAGCCATCTGCTCCAGGGAAATCGGAGTTACATGCTGTACAGGGCCCTCCCAAGGCCCCTAGAGTATTCCATATCACTGAGGTTCCGGATTGGATGCAGTGGGATCCCTATATCTTCCATGGCTATCGAGGCCAGTTGGGGAGCTTCAGGGGGTGCTTCCAATCGTTATTCCATCTTCACAATGAATCCGTCAATACCTGGTCCCATATAATCCCTGGTGTCTACTTTTTACTGCTTCTTCTCGCAATCGATCTGTGGATATCTCAATTGCCGTTTGACGTCCCGATATCTGATATACTTGCCATCCAGACCTATGTTTCGGGGACAGCAGGGTGCTTGATCTTTTCCGTGAGTGTTCATCGTCCGATTCTGTAACAATCTCGTCTAATTTGTATCTCAACCCGGGAGGCTGCGTTTCATGCCACAAATGCTCATTCCCCCGAAGTTGCTACTGCCTTCCTGAAGCTTGACTACCTTGGCATCGTGTTGACCATCTCTACGACATGCATTTCAGTGGCTTACTTTGGCCTTTATGGACACCCGTCTCAACAAACTAGCTATATTCTTCTAACGGTATTCTGCGCCGTGATGGTATTCTGGATTGCACTCGATCCTAGGATGGATGGACCTCGCGCCGGGCCTTGGAGGTTGGTTCGGCCTTGTTCGAAAGCCCCCCTCCACAACTGTTGACCATTCTACTAGGGCCGCTGTGTTCATTCTGTTAGCAGCCAGCGGACTGGGCCCAATCTTCCATGTGGCGTACACCGAAGGCTACAACGGGCTCCTTCGAATCCCACTCAGCAGTCTCATCGTCACCTGTATGTCATACGCCATTGGCACGGGGGCATATGTCACTCGGTTTCCCGAGAAGTTCTTCCCGAACCGGTTTGATTTATTTGTAAGTCACGGACGCTCTGATGTTCTGTACGAATATTTGTATGAGGATGCCGATATTGACAAAGCCTAGGGTGCAAGTCATCAAATATTTCACATCTTAGTTGCGTTTGGCCAAATCGTGCATTTATTTGGGCTGCAAGAGGTGCTCATCCGCATCCACACGGACATATGCGAGGCATAAGTAGCCTCTGCATAAGTCGCTGGATACCGATCGTTACCCTAGGAACAACCGTGGTGAATCCAGGGATTTACGTTCTTTAGGTGCGCGAGACCGAAGGAATCATTGATTAGTCCTTAAATAGATGTCATTGAAGCCGAGTGGATAGATCGATGCTTCTTAGATCTTTGGTCTTTGATAAAAAAATTAAGTCTTAGCAAAGTATTACCACCAATGTTGCTCTAGCAATAGTACTCCTCCTTTAGTAGTAGTAGTAGTAGTAGTAGTAGTAGTAGTCACTCCCACACCCTGTCAGTAGCCCAGATTATGATCCAATCACATACAAGCAAGGGCATGTGACTCCGAGCCTGTCTCAAATTGACACTATTAATAACTACCTAGGTAGGTACTAGTACTAAACATCCCCTGCATTGCCAACGAAATAGGTTGAATCGTGCCTCCGCCCACCAAAACCAATGGAGCCCCCAACAAGCTCTCTTCTCTGCCTGCCCCTGGAGCTTTTAGACTTAATACTATTGCACTTGCCGAACGGCGATATTGAAAACCTGCGTCTAAAATGCAGGGCCTTCCGTTATCACGCACAGCTCCATCTCAGTCGGGTTTTCCTCTCTCCCAAGCCCCTCAATATCGGTGTATTGCGCGCCATTGTGGGCCATGCGAAGTTCCGAAAATCGATTGTCGAGATCGTCTGGGACGATGCACGGCTAGTTCCTGCCCCAGAAGCACCGGTATGGCCACACGGAATCCGGTACAGGGACCTCGAGTACACAGTTACGGAGCGCGATGAAGAGTGCCCTAGCTGGGTTGTTTACGCATGCAAGGACAATTTATTCGACCTCATTCGACACAAAAGGGACGACGTAGGCGTGGCGAGGCAGGTGGCCACACTTCTTTCAATCTCGGAGTCCTGGGAATACTATCAGAAACTACTAGAACAGCAGAACGAGGTAATCCCATCTGAAGGCGACGTGAAAGCGCTGCTTTACGCCCTGGAGCGGTTCCCATCTCTGAGGAGGATCATGATTACCCCTGCAGCGCATGGGTGGCTTTTTGCTCCATTCTACCAGACTCCCATGATTCGTGCCTTTCCACGAGGCTTTAACTATCCCCTCTCGCGTGGTTGGCCAACAAGGGAAGATGGGGCCCCGATCCTCGAGATCGACGAGTGGGTGATCGGCGACGAGGGGCAGGTGCTTGAGACGGCGAGAATGAAATGGCGCGGTTTCTCGATCACCACACGCATCCTGGCCGAGAGAGAGAAAACATGACGGCAGCAGAAGCCGGAGGAGCAGCATGCGGGTGGTTGTCGTATTTCCGAGCTGGTTATCGACGTCAACCAGCTGCACACGGGACTCAACTGCAATATTTTCAAGCAGCCATGCGAGGAGTACGACAATTTCGTGACGCTGCTCCAACAACCAGGTTTCGCTCATCTTCATCTGTCTCTCAGTGTGCCCGAGCAAGAGAGCGTAGGCTGGCCATGCTACCGGAATGAATATCTTTACCGTGCGCTCAGCCAAGCAACAGATCTTCGGCATATGACGCTGCGCACTAACGTTGACGGGGAAGAACTCAGGTACAGCGTTAACCCCATGGACCAGTGGGTTTCGCTAGAAACCATCTTCCCGCTTGACAAGTGGCCGAAGCTCCGGCACTTTGGGCTCTCAAAATTTCTGGTCAAACAGACGGACCTGATCTCTTTCCTGGGCGCCTTGCCAGAGACTGTTCGCTCGCTCGAACTGAGCTTTCTTGAGTTCCTGGATCCTGGTACCAAGCACTGGGGCCTCCTGGAGGCCATGCGGGACAAGCTTCATTGGCAGGAACGACCCGAGTCGGCAAGGCCTAGAGTTCGCATCGGGGCTCTTCGGGGGGATGAGCAGCGGAGTGGACAAGGTGTGTGGATTGAAAATGAGGTTTTTGAGTTTCTGTACAAGAATGGCACAAATCCATTCAAGCCTGAACAACCAGAGCAGCTGAAGAGATGGGCGGGGGTTAGGCGAGACACATTCCAACCCGGCAAGGAATGGCCTTGAAAGTAGTTTGCTAGATACCTGTATTATGATGCTTGAATTTGGAATCCTTTGCTTTGTGCCAATGTAGAAGAATGGCCTGACTTCCTCAAATCCATTGTGACTAACTTCGCCACGGAGGTCAAGGAGCGACAGCAGATCGTCCGCAAGCATCTTCTCCCGTATATAATATCTCGATTGGAACAACAGCAGAGGGTGGGTGAGAAAGGGATCCAGCCGATGAGTTAACGAGGTGTACGCAGCCCAGATGATCCGCGCCGTTATCGAGGACTTTACCTTCTCGGACGGTATCACAGTGCCCAAGGGATCCTACGTCCTGGCCCCAATGTACGCCATGTATCTTGACGACAACCTCTAACCGGACCGCGGCGACCTTTGACGCCTTTCACTGGGCGAGGCTTCGTGAGCAGCCTGGCAACGAGAGCCGGTTCCAGTTTGTTACTACGTCACCCGCGCACATCAACTTCTGGCACGGCAAGCATGCCTGGCCGGGTCGGCTTTTCGCAGCCCTGGAAATTAAGCTACTGATAGCGTACACACTGCTCGTGTACGACATCCGCCTGGAAGACTCGAGTGGGCTGCCCCCGCCGACTTGGTACGATCGTTCCCGTCGCCCACACTTGACGGCGCGCGTGGAATTCCGCTCAAGGTAGGACAGTGATAAGCAGTCCCGTGGAAGGCAAGATAGGTTGAGGGTGTGAGGAGCAAGCTACATCAACGGTCACCAGGGGTATGGGTGAATCCCGGATAGAATTTAGGGTTATTGAGAATGTCTGCAAGTCAATGAACGCGCCAATTTTCGGCACGTCGACGTCTAGAACTCATCAAGCTATAAATAACCCGTGGCACCAGAGCTCCCGCTGAGTTCATCATTTCCTGGTATTCACAGATCCACACAAACGGAGTGGGGCGAAGGATGCTCCATCCATGGGCGAGGCTGCGTCCGTGATCCACACACTGGGGGAGTGAACTTCCCTATTCTGGTCGGTGCCATCTCCATGTAGCTGCAGAATCAGCAGGACCCTTGCCCAATGGGAGATTGTACACAGCCATATCTGCGATTTGGAGAGGAAGGGAGAGTCAGTGCCACACACGGCATTCACATTCGCCGGGAACCCTCCGACATGAGCCGGGCTGACACGCTGGCAAGGATGGAAATCTGAGGTTTTACGCCACTGCTCGCGAGGTCAGGAGAGTTTGACATCACCCATCTCCCACGCGTGTTGTTACCGGATCTAGCTGCAGAATCCTCCACCAGGTGGACCGGAAGAAACAATGGGGCTTGGGCTCGCTATTGGGAGCTCCCTCGGTGGGTTGTGCGTTAATATCCGCTAGCGGCGTGGGCCATGCCCTGCCTCCGAAGTTTAACCCATCGGGGGATTTGCAGAGACAATCACGAGCCCCAGGCTGACTTCAATCACGGGAGAGGTAGGGAGGCGGACTTTCGGCGGCAATCACTCATGCAGGCCTCTCATTCCGGGAAACTCACTATCTGACTACCTGGACCATCCGATGTGGTTGTGTGTGAAGGGGTTCGGAGGTATGGTTGTCTCGGTATATCAGATGGAAACGCCTGCTCAAGAGCCCTGACTGGACACACCAAACACACCGGACTTGGCCAGGATGCATCGAACACAGCAGATAGACCGACTCAACGTGGTCCTCCTGGGGGACCAGACCAGCAATGTGTCGACTTTACTACACAAGCTGCTGCTCGGGGCGCCTCACAGTGTCGTCCAGAGCGATTTTATTCGAGATGCCGGCGCGGCCCTCCGCGGTCAGTACGATCGCCTGCGGCCGTTTCAGCGGGAATGCCTTCCTGCCTTCAAGGATATTCATGACCTGGCCAGGCTCTATCAGGACAGCAATGGGATATGCCACCCATCAATCAGCAGCACATTGTTATGTGTCACCCAATTGCTACAGATCTTCCGGTAAGATAGAATCCCCCGGGGCATGGACGGGTCATTCGCTAACCCGTGCGTGTTCTCTCTGTTAGATATTTCGAAGGCAGAGGTCGGTGCCCAGAAAACAACGCAAATATCGCTGTGGTTGGCCTCTGTACAGGGTCTTTGGTGGCGGCTGCATACGCTGCCTCTGCCTCGATCGATGACCTCAAAGCCCTGGCTGGCCCAACCGTCTCGATGGCCTTTCAGTTAGGCCTCCAAGCCGCAACCGCGAGTAGCATGCTCCACGACCAGGGAAATACACCGGGGAGCTGGTCCATCGCGATTGCGAGGATGACGGAGGATGAGGCACTCTCTGCCCTCAACATATACGACGCTGGAGGCCGTCTGTCTCTGCGTCACCGGTGCTTTGTGAGTGCCGTCGGCCTCCGAAGCGTCACCATCAGTGGCTCTCCTCCGGCGCTGTCTCGCTTTGCCGACAGCCTGCTGGCATCCAACCCGTCCCGAAAGCTCGTTGCGCTGCCGATTTTCGCTGCCTATCATGCATCCCATATCCACACTGTGTTAGACTTCCCCAGTTTTTTGACTCGATCTGGGATCAATCCGAACGTCCTAGCCAATTTCAAGTCGGTAAAAACCATGCTCTCCCCACTTACCGGGCAGCCTGTCGAGAGCACCAACGCCCTCGGGTTGTTCCAGGCTGCGGTTCACCACACGCTACAGGCGCCTCTTCGCCTAGACTTGATTGCGGAACGATGCGTACAGCTGATCGACAGCAACTGCATCTCGAAGGTACGAGTCGATGTCGTGGAACCAACCTCGGTAGCCGACAGTCTAGCAACAATGTTTCGATCGAGGTGCAAGGTAGATGTGTCAACCCATGAGCTTGTTGTCCTGGACCCGGACATCGATGAGTACCGACCATCCGCTGCCTTCCACCATTCGCCCTTGGCGATTGTTGGTATGTCTGGTCGGTTTCCAGGAGCAGAAAGTGCCGAGGCATTGTGGGACGTATTAACAGCGAATCTAGACCTACACCGCGTGGTGAGTTGGAAATCATGCACCTATTTGATAGTCACGACGTTCTGATAGAGGCATATAGGTTCCCGGTGATAGATTCGACGCGGAGAGTCATGTTGACCCTACGGGAAAGAGAAAGAATACTAGCTGGACCCCATACGGCTGCTTCATTGAAAACCCTGGGGATTTTGATCCCCGATTTTTCAACATGTCCCCAAAGGAAGCTCTGCAGACTGACCCAATGCAACGCCTGGCTCTAGTAACCGCGTACGAGGCGCTGGAGATGTCGGGATTCGTCCCCAATCGGACTCGATCCTCGTCCCTCGCACGCGTGGGGACCTTTTATGGACAGACGAGCGACGATTATCGGGACGTGAATTCGGCGCAGGACATTGGGACGTATTTTATCACTGGTGGGATTCGAGCATTTGGTCCAGTGAGTGCACCCAGTTGACTACCTCCTGTTACTGAGGCCAGTGGGAATTTAACGTAGATGCCGTGCCTACAGGGGCGCATCAATTACTTTTTCAAATTCAGTGGTCCGAGTTACAGCGTCGACACCGCTTGTTCCTCGAGTCTCGCGGCAATTCAACTCGCCTGCTCTGCACTGTGGAACGGTGAATGTGACACGGCCGTGGCCGGTGGACTGAGTGTGCTCACATCCCCGGACCTATTCGCCGGCCTGAGTCGCGGTCAATTCCTGTCACAAACGGGCTCGTGCAAGACCTTTGATAACGGGGCAGACGGATACTGTCGCGCAGATGGAATTGGGACAGTGGTTGTCAAGCGGCTCAGCGACGCAGAAGCAGATCGGGATAATATCCTCGGCGTAATCCTGAGCGCAGCAACCAACCATTCTGCAAATGCCGTTAGCATCACACACCCCCACGCGGAGACACAGTCCACTTTATACCACGATATCTTGCACCAGGCGGGTCTGAACCCGTTGGACGTGGGGTATATTGAAATGCATGGCACCGGGACGCAGGCCGGAGATGGGATGGAAATGCGCTCTGTGGCAGAGGTCTTTGCGCCTGAGCACCCAAGACGAGAGGACGAGAACCCCCTGTACGTGGGTGCTGTTAAGGTACAGAACCCCTTCTGAAAGTGACAGGATGGAAGAGACCTGACCTAGATAGGCGAGCATAGGTCACGGCGAAGCGGTAGGCGCACTGGTTCCCTTCATTGTGTATCTGACGCACACTCTGATAAATATCACAGTCTTCCGGCGTGGCGTCCCTAATTAAGGCCTTGTTGGTTCTAAAGCACCGCTCGATTCCAGCTCATGTCGGTATCAAAAACAAGATTAACCAAACATTTCCTGATCTGAAAGCACGCAAGTAGGTACCAGCTCCCCTGGAATCGGTATAAACCAACTGACTCCGGCGTAGTATTCGGATTCCCCTGCAGCAAACCGCATTTCCAAGAGTACAAGGCAAGAAAAGGACCATCCTGGTGAACAACTTTAGTGCTGCGGTACAGTTAAACCTCCGGTTTGAATGATCATAAGCTAACAGGGGTTGTGTAGGGAGGTAATACGGCCTTGATACTCCAGGAGCCTCCTGCTAATATTGTTGACCAAGGCATTGAGCCCCGTCCTGTGCACCCTGTGACAATATCAGGGCATACCAGATCGGCGTTGCAAAACAACCTACAGAAATTAATTGCTTATCTATCCGCCAATCCTCAAACATCACTAGTCGATCTCTCATACACCACGACTGCCCGTCGGCGCCATCACGGATTCCGAGTGACCGTGACAGAAAGCAGTCTTCAGCGCGCCTGTAGTTCTCTAGAGCGCCAGATCCTGCCCGTGGAATCCTGGTCTTCTAGGCCTCAAAGGCCCATTGTGTTCGTATTCACAGGGCAGGGTGCGCTGTATCCATCTCTGGCCTGTGAACTATACACGTCTCTCAGCCAGTTCCAAGCGGATATTGACCACTTCGACGGCATTGCACGCCAGCAGGGGTTCCCATCTTTTATTTCCATGGTGGATGGTTCCGCGACAGACCTGCAGCTGCTGTCTCCGATGCAAACGCAGATTGGCCTGGTGTGTATCCAGGTGGCTCTGGCGAGGCTGTGGAGCTCGTGGGGGATCAAGCCCTCTGCGGTTGTTGGCCACAGTCTAGGAGAATACGCGGCCCTCCAGGTTGCAGGGGTCCTATCCATCAGCGATACCATTTATTTGGTGGGATACCGCGCTCGCCTGCTGGACTCCCGCTGTGAGGCATACTCGAATTCCATGCTAGCAGTGACCGACTCGACCGACGTGATCCAAACAATCCCCGACCCACTCCGCTCCACGGTAGAGGTCGCGTGTGCTAATAGCCCCCACGAAACCGTATTCGCCGCCTCAAACTCTGCTATCGATCAGCTGGAGGCGTTTCTGACATCCCAAGGGGCCCGCGCCACCAAGCTGCAAGTCCCCTATGCGTTTCACTCATCACAGGTCAATCCGATTCTGGACGAATTTGAACAGGTCGCGAACGTAGTCAATCTGGGCAAGCCAAGCATTCAAATCATCAGCCCAACGGCTGGCCGTGTTCTGCACCCTGGCGATCATATCGACGGCCGATACCTGCGTGAGCACTGCCGCCAGACCGTGCAATTTGCAGACGCAGTGCAGGCTGCCAGGAGCACTGGTGCCATCCAGGACACCAGTGTCTTTATTGAGATCGGACCCCATCCCATCTGCTCTGCCATGATTAAAACAATTATCGGGAACAACACTCCTACCCTGCCCACATTGAAACGGAAGGACAGCGCCTGGAAGGTCATTGTAGGAAGCCTGGCTGCGCTCCATGACATGGGCTTTAACATCAATTGGTGTGAGTACTACCGGGACGTTGAAGGGGCCTGTCGCCTCCTTACGCTTCCAGCATATGCCTTTGACAACAAGAAGTACTGGATAGACTATCGGAACGCATGGACGTTACGGAAAGGCGATCCAACCCCAGAGACACGGCCTTCGTTAGAAGCGCCTCCAGCTTCGGCGAGACTGTCCAGCTCGGTGCATCGGGTGGTTGAGGAGAAATACTCTGGGCCGGATCCTCGTGTGGTGTTTGAAACCAATCTGTCCGGCAAAGAGATCCATACGGCCGTTAGCGGTCACCGGGTGAATGGAGCAGCTCTATGTCCTTCGGTAAGTAGAGCCATAGTTGTGGTGTCGCCAATTTTATTTGTAGGATCTGCTCACTGATTTGCCCGTCTAGTCTGTTTACGCTGATGTGGCGTTGACGATTGCGCGGCATATCCAACAACAACCGCAGTCCGGATTCATCCTGGCCGGTCACAGTGTCATGGATATGGAGATTCAGCAGCCTCTCATCATCAAGCTATCTAGGGAAGACGAAGATCGAGTGTTGCGGGTGTACGCACAGCTAGACCAACAATTACAAGTGATCAAACTCACCTACAGTTCGGCAAGTCCGGCACAGAAGAAAGAGACCAACCACGCCAGCTGCTGGGTCAAATTCGAGGCGCCGGACAAGTGGCTCTCGGCATGGAGGCGAGACCTACATCTGATCCAGAACCGTATAGGGTCTCTAGAAAGGCTCGTGGGGTCAGGCGAAATCAGCGTGATAACCCGCCAGTTATCCTATCGACTCTTCAGCAGTCTGGTCGATTACGCCTTGCCATATCAGCGCATGGAGCGAGTGCACTTTGCCAGCCGGGACTTTGAAGCGTCTGCGGTGGTGAAGTTGGATGATAGAGGGGATGACTTGACCTTTTACCACAGTCCCTACTGGCTGGACGCGCTGCTGCATATCTCGGGATTTGTCATGAATGGAAATGACACGCTGAATCCCCACGAGGCGGTTTATATCTCGCATGGCTGGGAGAGTATACGATTTGGGAAACCTTTGAATCCCAATGGCCACTACCAAACCTACGTCAGGATGCTGCCCACGGACAAAACCATGGTCGGGGGCAACGTATGGATCCTCTGCGATGGCGAGGTAGTAGGCTTGGCAGAAGGTCTCCGTTTCCAGCGCGTCCCTCGTACGGTTCTTGATATGCTTCTACCTCCCGTTGGTGCGAAGCCGAAGCGTCCTGACACACATTCACACTCTGGCCTTCCTCCCAAAGCTCCGCAAAAACCAATCATCAGTTCAGAAAAGCGAGCAACTTCTGTACCACTGCTGACCGTGAGGGGGGATTTCACACGGGTCATTGCTGCTGAGCTCGGCATGCAGGAGTCGGCCATCTCCCCAAAGGACAGCTTGTCCGACCTGGGTGTTGATTCCCTCATGTCGTTGTCCTTGGCCGGGAACCTTCTTGAGGCGTTTGGGGTTGAAATTTGGCACAGCCAGTTAATGGGGTGCTCGACCGTTGGCGATTTGCTGGATATTCTCGAACAAAAGCAGGGTCCCGGAAGGGCCGAATTCGTCCAGCCTCTGCCAAATACAACAGACCACAGGAAGGCGACATATCACACGTCTGATACGTCTGAATCACTCGCGGGGGATATCCCAACCCCAGATAGTACCCACGGAGACGCCGTCGTCCGAATCCAATCCATCATTATAGAGGAAACGGGGATGGCCCCAGAAGATCTCGGGCCCGCGGTCGACCTCGGCGGCTTGGGGATTGATTCCCTCATGAGTCTGGCCATCCTTGGAAGGCTTCGCGAGGAAGGAATTGAGTTGCCAAGTACCTTCTTCGTCGAAAACCCCACCATGAACGACGTGGTGCGTGCGATATCTGGTGAGCCATCGCCTCCTGCGGCCAGTTTAGCCAAGGCTGGGAACGCTCCCTCCGAAGTCCACGCTGACCACCCACGGAACTTTCGCGCAAAGGCCATTCTCCTCCAGAAGCGATCACGGCCATCCACACGCAGTAGCCTGTTCCTATTCCCAGATGGCTCGGGGTCTCCCTCCTCTTACGCGGCACTGCAACCCCTAGGAGCGCACTTTGATGTATATGGCCTGGCTTGCCCCTTTGTAACCTCCCCCGAGCATTACACCGGTGGCATCGAGGCGACTGTCAGGATATACCTGTCTGCCATCCGGAAACAACAAGCACATGGACCATACCACCTTGGAGGGTGGTCGGCCGGCGGTGTACTGGCATATGAAGCTGCAAAGCAGCTGATCGACGCTGGCTTCCAGGTCGAGTCACTGCTGCTGATTGATGCTCCTTGCCCGGTCGTGCTTCCGCCAATGCCATCCTCCCTGGTTAACCTTTTGTATTCCGAGGGTCTCTTTGGCCGGCCTCCACAGTCTCGTTCCCCGAATCAGCGCAGTACGTTACTGAGACACTTCGATGCGACTGTATCCAACTTGACCGTGTACAAGCCCTCTCCTATCCACCCAGCTGCTAATGCTCCCCAGACCTTGGTTATCTGGGCCAGGGAAGGAGTTACCCTTACATCAAGCGATAGTAAAGCGACCGGAGAGATCCGCAGCACCGAGAGTTGGATCTTGGATGATCGCACCGACTTTGGCCCTCAGGGATGGGAGGCGATTATCCCGACCGCTAATATCCAGACAACGTCGGTTCCTGGAAATCATTTCACCGTGATGAATGGAACGAATGTAAGTCCACACTGGGTCTTCAACCTCTTAATACGGTTTTCATAACACCCAAGACTAACCGCTCGTTGTCCGCAGGTAACCGCCGTGTCTAGAGAGCTGCAAACCTTTCTTTCTACGTTTCAATAGAGTCGTAGAGTAGTTGATCCTGAGTCGACATGAAATGTTTTTACTGTTCGAACCACACTAGTGCGACGTCATATTATTCGTTTAGAGGCTAGAAGGCCAGATGAATATGCGGAGGAATACAAATATATAAAATGACGATTTGAATAGAGATCGATAGCTCTCACGTGACTTATGACAAGATGAAGCCTGTTGTACCTGGGAATACAGCTGCGAGTATGCCAGATGCTTATGCCTGGATCGCGACAGGACCAGGTGGTGGGACTCCTCCACTCTCCTTTCGCTGCAAATAAATATCAATCGCCTTTCTAGTCTCCTGAACGACGTCGTAGCTGAAGTTCTGCGCTTGGAACTCGTGCGGGGATGAAGGAACCTCGACACCGGGGGGCATGTACTGTTGAGCGTGTTCGCGAATCTTCCAGGCCTCGTCCTGTCCGGCGTTGGAGAAAATCTGCATGGCCGAGGCACGATTGATGCGGATCTTCTGATACAGGGCCAGGCGTCCTTCGATCTCGTTGATGGACGGGGAAGGGGGAAGGCCGGTGAAGATCTCACCCAGCGCGGCCGCATCTTCAACGGCCTGGGCCCCTCCTTGGCCCTGATCTGGGGACACATTAGCAATGCCCGGAGCCGTTATATAGGGACAGGAGGTTCAGCGTACGAGGAAGCATCGGGTGGGCGGCGTCTCCCACCAGCACGAGTCGGCCACGATGCCAGCTGGATATGGGATCTCGGAAGAGCAATGGCCACCATTTGACGCTCTCTGCTTTTCTAATTCTCGAGTTAGCCAATGTATCAAGGCTCCGCGTAGTAGTCGGATCGGAAACAAACTTGATGACATTCAAAATGGTCGGATGGAAGTCCTGGTATTGTGAAAGAACACTCTCAACGTTCGCGGATTGATTCCAGTCTGCGTTGGGAGGATACATATACGTATTAGCATGTTCGGACTCCATCAAGGCCACGGAAGCAAACACCCACCCTCCTTTTCGCGGCTGTCACCCTTCTCGTCCGAATGAATTCCAACAAAGTTCTGCATGGTATTACTGTTGAAGCCAGTCAGTATTGATCGGGGAAACGCGAGGACAGCTCCTTACTCGGCGCAGGGGTACCAAACCAGCCGCCTGAGGCCGGCGGCAGTCAGGACTCGAATCACACCATCATTGGCACCGTTCTCAACAAACGACGCAGTTTCAGGGTCCCTCAGGAGCTCGTCCGTGGGAATGAGGAACCGAAAAGCTGCTGAGCCCGTGGGCTGAGGAGCAGCGACGTGGTCAATAACCTGGTGGACGGCCGTGGTGTGTACCCCATCTGCTGCAACGACCAGGTCAGCACGATGGACCGACGAATCGGCCAAGGTGATCGATCCGTGGTCGGCATCGTAACCCTTGACGTTGGAGCGTAGGAATATCTCTACCGGCTCCCCGGGCCCCTCCTGCTCGGTTGCCAGGCGACGCAATTCCGAGTGCAAGTCGACCCGGTGGGCGAGGAGCCAGGGTGCGCCGTAGACCTGGTCAAAGGAGGAGGCATCTGTCTCGAGGAGAGACTGGAGGGAGCTTCCTACGGCCACGATGGAACGGTTGGTTTTCACCATGCGAGCGCGTTTGTTGTCAAACCCCCACTGGGACAGAACTCGAGACGCGTTCGGGCAGACATGGATCGCAGCCCCGACTTCTCGGAGGAAGGATGAGCGCTCAAAGACCTAGTGGGCGACGATCAGCCGAGTTCCAGAGGTACTTGAAGGTCGCTAGTGTGTGACAGGAGGAGCTATCGAGTCCCACCTGGACGTAGTGCCCGGATCGTCGCAGACCAATAGCGGTCGCGAGCCCACCAATACCGCCTCCAACCACGATCACTTTCATTGTTAGGGCTATAAAACTATAAATTAGTGGGAATATCGGCGGAGGGATGTGCCCAAGGTTGCTGCGAAGAGGGCTCTCGCAACTGCGGGGTCGTCATCAGCTCCCCATATCAGCCGGACCGGAAACCTCTCGGCGTCCATGCTGACGGCTCGCAGCATCAACCCACTGATTGGACTCGGCGCCGACCAGGGGCTGGCAAGGGTGTGACTGAATGGGGGAATAGCAGGTTCTGCTGAGTTTGGATGATCCCTGACCGTGCATCGGTGGCGGCGCGCTAGGGAAAACGTTGAGCGAATCGGACATGCGGTGGCAGGGATACGATCGTCGTGAAGGCGCAGACAGAATGGATAAGCCCGTGAGAGTAGCCGAGCGTGTTGATGGCTCGCACCACGGCTGTGCTATTTAAAGTCCGAGCCTTTCTTTACTTCCCTGCTCCGTTGTCTGGTGCTCTGCGTACATAACGGATGGGATCACGGGCAGAGATTCAGCCATGACCATCACCCCCGATTCCGAGTCCGCACCATCTGCGCAGGGAGAGGGCCTTCCGAATGGTAGCAACATCTCGTCAGGTGTCGAAGCAGAGAAGGATCCGATCAAGCCAGAGCCCGGGTCTACCGGGACAGCTCCAACGCCCCCGCTGCCTCCCAATGGCGGTCTTCAGGCCTGGCTGCAGGTTGTAGGTGGCTTTTTTGTTTGTGCTCAATACTTGTACGGACTCTAATGAAGCAATTACAAGACAGCGGTGGATTCTAATGGTGTGCATTCTAGGGGCCTGGCCAACTCGTTCGGCATGTTCCAGACGTACTACACGGTGACTCTCCTCACAAGCTCCAGCCAGTTCTCTATCTCATGGATCGGTTCCATCCAGGGCTTTCTCCTCCTCTTTGTGGGGGTGTCCTGTGGGCGAGCTTTTGGTGCGGGTTACTTCTACCCTGTCACTGGGCTGGGAATTCTTCTGTCTGTGTTCGGCATGATGATGACCTCGCTGGGGACAGAGTACTATCAAATCTTCTTCCCGGCACAGGGTCTCTGCGTGGGATTGGGCTCGGGATGTCTCTTTACCCCGGGAATTTGGCTTGTTGGCACCTATTTCTCTACCCGGCCAGGGCTGGCGACAGCAATCCCATCACCCCCTCCCATCTTTCACGTACGATATTCTCTGCTGAGATGGCAAAGCCACCTGCCGTCAGACATGCCGCGTGCTTTAGCCAAGGTTGGCGACCAGGTTGTCGCAGAGACTGGCTCGTGGCAAACAGTGGAAGGGAATATCTACGTGAGTCATGTCCTCTCGTTCCCGGACACCGTAAATGCTGACTGCTTCAAGTTCCCCCCCATTCATGCTGCTAACAACCACCGCTCGTTCCTCGTTATCATCAGCACAGATCTTATTAGACCAGGAGAAACTAAAGTTGGTCACAAGTTAGTAATGGTGCCAAATTTGGTGTTCAGATCATGAAGGCCCCTCAGAGTCACGTACAACACAGCGATCATGAGCTGAGCACCCACGGTCAGGAACGCAAACATCCTCAGCGGAACACTAGCCGGCCAAAATGCCAGAATGCCGTTTGAAATGAGGCGATAGATCTGCCATATAACCATTGTGTCAGCCCGCGTTTTCTTCCCAGGCGGCAGCTTCCAACTCGACTCACAAGAGCTATAACCACGAATACAAAGCGGCTACCGGTGTAGTCCGATAAGAACCCCCAGAGCACCACACAGGTCGCCATGATCAACTGAGTTCCAGTGGGAATGATGTTCCAGTTAACGACTGAGAAGTTCTCGGACTTTAGCCAGATGCCAAAGTACCCGTTCCCACCGCACGATGATCCATACAGCTAACGGGCAAGGCCTGAGCAAAGCCGGTTCTTATTTCTGATCCTGAAGCTCGGCGGGAACTCACCATATATCCCGCCACAAACGCATACCACTTCCAGGAGCGGAGGATCTTTTTGAATTCCTTGAGATTGATCTCAGCTGGAGGGGCCTTGCCGGCTCTCCGGACCCTCTCTTCCGCATTCTTGTGATTTATGGGGTATTTAGGGGGTTTAACAGGGGCCCCAGCCCGCGAAATTCTCATTTGTCGAGTCGTCGCGAAGGTCGAATTCTATCGGTAGAGACGAGCGAGGGGATGAAGGAAGAAGGTAAATATGTATATATTCAGATAATTAATCAAAAACATTTAATTACTTATTCAATTCAATTAAATACTTAATATTTCATTATTTTACATGGGTGTGGTCATCGATGACTAGGGAGGAGACCTAGGAAGGAAGGTGGTCACGTGGGGGGGAACCTGCCGGTGCACGGGTTCGGGGGCACCCACAGGATCCGCCCCGAATGGGGTCCCCGGATCCGCTGCGGATTGGGGTGGGTTCGGTGCGGATTATGCAACTCTCATACTAATTTTAAGCATTTTTCTATCCGAGGACCGTTCCACACTTCAAAGAAATAGAGACAGAGTCAGGATTCCCATTTTTTTACCTATGTTCCTCCAAGAGATGCGGTTTATATCGGCCTTTATACAGTGGTAAACTGGCTGCTGATGTATATTTTCAGACCACTTCTGAAGATCTCGATGACCTAAGTAGGGCTCCAAAATGTATCCTACTCATCAAGCAGGGTCTTGCTTTTTGAGTTCTGTCTTGTTTTCACTTTTCAGGAATCATGGTGAGAGGCATCCCGGCGGAAGGGAAGAAGATCCAAAATTATCAAAAGCAGCACTCTTCTAGCTCCAATATAAGTACTTTTGTATCAGGAATGGTAAAAGTTTAGGCACCGTGCGGGGGAAGGGAGAAAGAACATGGTGTTTATACAGAGGACTTACAGTGTGATCATCTTGCTCTTCATGAAGAATATCTCCCTGGCGCCCATGGATGCTACTCTGCCAATGAATTCCTGTTATGAAGGTTGTATTTAATACTACGGTCGCAACTATTCCGCTAGCGTGCTGACAGGTAGTTATACTATCTAGTGTACATACCTGCCACTTTTGAGAACGGTAAGGAGCTTCGAAGTACTTTCATTCTAAATATGCCGTGTCGTGCGTTCTAAAACAGCATGGAGATCGATATATCGGTACCATACCTTACATTAAACACTTCAGGGGTTCTCAAAAGTAGGGGTTTCTTGCTGGCCGAGGTCGCAATTACGCAGCGCACGGGTCAAGGAAGAAAGTCACAGTAGCAGTGAGTAGCTACCGAGTTTGGGGCATAAATAGTTATTCCATGCTCTGGCTTATCTTTACCCCATCAGAAACTTGTCATGAAAGTCAATAACATATACCTCTGGGCACTGGCAGCTCTCTCGGCTCAAGGTGACGCCCGAACGGATGGATCCTGGTCTTACTCGAGACACCGAGGAAGGGAAGCCCTTCCTGGTCTTGATATTACAAAACGGGAAGACACCACATTCAAAGGTACTGTTCAGATGTCCGGTATTAATGTTTCCGAAGAAAACGAGTATTAAGATCACTTCTGTCTTAGTTGTCCTTGTCGGAAACACCAAAGTTGGAAAATCGAGTATCCTCAACCGATATGTTAGTGACGATTTTAGCTCCGACTACACGCCAACAGCGGATATCAATACAAGCAAAAGTTCCGTCCAAATTGGTGGCAGCACATTCAGCGTGAATGTCTGGGATGAGTCGGGGAGTGCAACACCCGCGAGCACATCCGACAAGTTCTATAGCGACGCATCCGCAGCGGTGATTGTTTATGATATTTCCAATTCCGATTCATTCCATGATGCTGCCCGATGGCTCAAGAACTTGGAAGACTTTGCTCCTTCAAATATCCACATTTACTTAGCTGGGAACAAGAATGACCTGACAGCCCTGCGTCAGGTCACAGTCGATGAGGCCAAAGCTTATGCAGGTATGACCCCGTCCTCATTGCGTAAACGAGCCTACAGGCCTTCATAGCCCAAATGCTAAATTTAGAACAAGATGCCGAGAGTTTAGGCTTTATCGAATGCTCCGCCAAGGACCGGTCGAACATTGATCTCCTCTTCCAGAACATCGTGGTTGATCTCGTGGGTGCTGATTCCGTCATCGGGAATGGGGTTTCCCTTCGCATTATGCCGGTCGGTGACTCGATTACCCACGGCTACCAGGGCGGTTCGGTCAACGCAGATGGAAATGGGTATCGTCTCCAGCTCTGGAACCGTATTGACCACAACGCGAAAGACTTTGTCGGTACACAGTCGTCTGGTAACATGGCCGATCCCGCCAACGAGGGCTACAACGGGGCGACCATCTCCGAGATTGCAAGCTATATTCAAAATGCATTGCCTATTCGGCCCAATGTGGTTTTGATCCATGCGGGAACAAATGACATGATCAAACCATATGAGCCATCAACTGCCTCAGACCGGCTCGGCGCCCTGATTGATGAGGTTGTGAATGCTTGTCCAGATGCTACTGTTCTGGTTGCGAAGATTATACCGATAAGTGATGCTAATGGGCAGGGGCGTGCGGTTACCTATAACGCAGCCATTGAAGGTGTTATTGATTCTCGTGCCCGAGCAGGTAAAAAAGTTATGATGGTGGACATGAGCAGTGTGTTGACAACCAACGACTTGATTGATGGCTTGCATCCAACAGACCTTGGATATGAGAAGATGGGTGATGCTTGGTATATTGCACTTAAGGATGCCGGTCTCAGGGGGTGGATCAGCGCTCCGGTGCAAGGCAGTGCTCCTGGTACTGTCTGTTCAAAGCAGCCAGTGTGGTACCCCCAAGGTCAAATTGCCAGTGGGATAGGCACTTCAAAGACCTTTACCTCGGTATGGTATCCTAAGGGTGAAATTGCAAGTGGTGTTGGAAAAAGCAAGAATGTTCGATTTGGAGATATCAATGGTGATGGGCGGGATGATTATCTCTATGTCAAGGATGACGGTGCTATTGAGGCGTATCTTAATACCCCTGGCAGCAGTTCCGAGGATGTGGTCTGGATTTTTGAAGGCACTATTGCAACAGGGTATGTGTCTGGCTCTTGGTTATCTACATTTCTGGTACCTGCTTGGGGACTGACAGAATGCATAGAATAGGAAAAGACGGGACAGGTGTTCAATTTGCTGATCTCAATGGTGATGGTCGAGACGATTACCTCTGGGTCTCTGATACTGGCGCGGTCATATGTTATCTCAACAAGCCCGGGGACAGTGCTGGGAAACCCACGTGGATTCCTAAAGGTTCATGATACCCTTTGGTGATAAGATGGTTGTGTCTAATTGTGTATAGGAGAGGTTGCTAGTGGAGTCGGGCCTCGAGAGAGGATAATATTCGGTGATGTCAATGGTGATGGGCGGGATGACTACCTGGTGATCACTGACAATGGTGGTATAGAGGCATGGATAAACTCAGGCTCAGGTGATTCAGTGACGTGGATGCCTAAAGGTCAGTATAGGCAAAACTTTGCTCACAGTACCGAGGAATTAGCTAATTATATGAAAATGAACACATAGGGGAGATTGCCAGTGGGATAGGCGCTCCTGCTGGGGTTCGGATTGCGGACATGAATAAAGATGGCCGGGACGACTACATTTGGCTATCAGAGGAGGGCCGTGCAACGCTATATACCAATACCGTTGGGCCAGATCCAGACATCCCAACTTGGTGGCCCCAAGGAGAGATCGCCACGGGTGTTGGGTCACGGCGATCCAACATTGTTTTCGCGGATATTAATGGTGATGGTAGAAGTGACTATCTGGTTCTTAATCCTGACAGTGGAGCTGTTACGCAGTGGCAGAATGGAGGCAGCGGGGGTGTCGCTGAGATAGGCCCCGGAATCACTTTTGCGGATCTAAACGGTAGGCCTCATTGATTATGGTAGCATGTTAATACTCTAACTACAGAAAATAGGTGATGGGAAAGACGACTACCTCTCGGTCTCACATGATGGCAAAGTGGTTGCTTATATTAACGGGGGCACTGGCAATAACAAACAAATATGGTACCCACAGGGTGAGATTGCTTCTGGGGTTGGAGCCAAACGGGAGCAAGTGCATTTTGGTGATATGGATGGTGACGGTAAAGTGGAGTATCTTTATGTCCATGATAATGGCGCTGTGGAATCCTGGCGGAATCTTGGATCTCCTGACCAAAGCTTCCCTGGAAGAGTTACCTGGTATCCCCAAGGCACGATTGCAACGGGCATTGGCAAAGATGGGGCAGGTGTTACATTCGCAGATCTCAATGGTGGGCTTCTTGTTGCTTTCTCTGCTCTGTCCTGGTCTGATTCAGTCTGTTAGGCGATGGAAGGGATGACTATCTATGGGTGTCGGATACTGGTGCTGTTATAGCGTACCTGAACGGCGGTGGAGATGATCCTGGAAAGCCAGTGTGGTTTCCACAGGGTACAATCGCAACCGGAGTTGGGGCAAAGCGATCCGAGGTCCGTTTTGCAGATTTAAATGGTAAGGAACAAATCAAGTGTCTAGCGAGCCTGGGTTAATCTAACTGATCATCCAGGAGATGGCCGAGTCGAGTATCTATGGGTCCAGAGCTCTGGCGCCGTGCAGGCTTGGTATAATGCAGGAAGCCCGGAAGGGAATAATGGGATAAACGGTGGGAAGGTGGTGTGGGTTCCATGGGTATAGTCCAAACTAACCTAGTATTTTGTCATCCTGGCTTACTGGATCACTTTCACTAGGGTGAGATTGCGTCCGGGGTCGGCACCAGCGGATCACATATCAGGTTCGGTGACATCAGCGGGGATGGCAGGGCCGATTACTTGGCTGTTACCAATTCCAACGGCGCGGTTGACATGTGGCAAAATGGGTGCGACGGATCAGGAACGCCTACAACCACTGTCCCAGGCACAGTTGAACCCACTTCAACAGGGGGGCCCAGTCCAATACCAACTCTGGTGGTTTCATGCTATGACAGCGGGCAGTCAGTTGATCGAACCATACTGCTGAAGATAGCAAAGCAATTTTGTTCCTCTAGGGGGTTTGGGACATACACGGAAGATCGAGTGGATAGCTTCACCTACGTCTATGGATGGGACGAGGCTGAGAACACTGGAGTTAACATTATTATCTCTCTGGGCGGGAAGTCGTCCTGCGCGAGTACTACCATCACTAAGGTACCAGTTTTCTTCCAATGCCTTATTTCCTTCCATTAACGGCATTTCTCTCCGCAGGATGAATGTCTAGAGGACTTTACAAAACTTATCGATGGGTGCGACACCGATAGCCAGACAAAGAAGCAGGGTGGGACGATGGAATCCCAATGTCTCAGCTACCGGATCGATCCGCAAGCTGACCCTACGATTCAACCTCCTGAACCATGTGTCGAGGCACATGTCTATTACTATAACTGTCTTTTAGAGGGAACAATTATTACCGCGCAAGTCTGGAGAGACGGGATTGAAGTTTGCTCGGGGTCAGCCAATGATCCACTTGGAGGCAGCAATGAATCCACATACTGCATTGATGGCTGCTCTGACGGGTACTCACTATGTGTCTCAGAAGATGGTGAAGTGGCTGAGTTTGAGGATAAAAACATTGGGTATACGAAAACTTTAGCCAGCGAAGAGTTTAATTCGCTCAAAAGCTTTACATGCGGGTGGATGGATGACGATACACCCTTGAAGGGGTCAAACAGGGAAACATGCTTTTGGAATGACTCCGCCAACTGTGGAGAGACCAGTTCCTGCAGTTTGTGTGACTATAAGGCTGTCTGCTAGGCCTTTTGTTGGTGATTTTGTTCAGAATTGTTTTATGGGAGTGACTGAGCCTCTCAGATCAGGCGTTCAAAGTTCTGTGGCTGACGAGCCAGTCTATCTAGAGACTATCATGGAGAGAGGAAGAGGGTTATCTCTAATATTACTGGAGAAACCCCGGAAATCACCTACCAAATAGTTGACTGCGAGCGAGGGCATGGGGCTCATGAAGCCACTTCATAGTCTATATGAATATTTCATGCCCTCTAGCTATATAAAACCTGTCCACTACTAGATACTTGATCATAGAATCTCGGTTGAATACCAATCATATTTCTTATAAGGACCTCGAGAGAAGAGGACTCTACCCCTTACTGGTATAAGAACCCACGGGAGCCACGAGAAACCAAAGATAGTGATGGGGATCCGTCCCAACCCAATGGCTGCCGTCGGATAGCTACGAAGCGGAATCCTACGGTGCATACATCTGCGATTGGGAAAGAAGACAGAGAGCCCAGCGTCAGCCCACCTGAATTCAATGGCGAGCGGGGCCTACAGCTTAGGCAGGTTTGCGACGATGGTGGCTCTTTCGGAATTTTATTGTATTCCCTCGTAAAGGAAAAACGAGCTATTTTAGCTTCAAGAGAATTAAGCACTTCGAAATATACCTAATACACTTTTTCTCTGCGTTTGCAAGGGGTATATAGGTGGCTTGTAGATGAATAGTTGGGAGAAAGGCGAAAACCATGGAATAAGGCGGGTCATTCCGTGTCGAGACAAATATTCAACAGCGCCGATAATTTAGACCGGGGCGTCAAATATGACTCACAAAGCTCAAGAGACTATACGTCTGAAGTAATAGTAGATAGAAGTTAACACAAGCTTGAAGTACTATAATGACGATGGTGGGGAAGGCGCTTGTCAACTTGCCAGGACTGAGTACTACCATGTTTGGGCACGCGCCCGCTGCCAAACAAAGTGCAAAATAACGGCATAGCATAAGCCATATTAGCTACGATCTAAGCTGCGACCAGAACTTTCGTCGCCTTTATCCAGGCAACATGCGTAACCAGACCATCAGCTTGTCGTTACCGTCTTCCTTATATCTAAGTGCATGGAGTCCTAAATAAGTCGGTCACGCTTTGCTAGTCGGTGGTGGCTGTTATATCAATCAGTAATTATTTGAGGCCCGAGATGATCCATTACCTTGAATAGCCGAGTATACAGTCAAATCCACTTGAGTTAGAAGTTGGATACTGGGATGGATATCGAGTCGCGCAATATGCAGTAGATGCTAAACTTTAATCTAATAACTGGGGGGAATGGGTACCTTTATACCTTGCGTATGTAGATACCACAGAAATAGACTCTCTATAAACGTATATTATTTTCTGTTATCTGGATGATTGGTAGGATTTAGATATCATGAGTCGGAAACCAACACCTACGCACTCTAGCCTGGGCACTGGTGAGGAATGCCGATAAGCTATATTTACTAGGCTCGGGCATTGATCCTGTTTAGATGCATCGCGAGGCCGTGACATTGGATTACGACATAACTGTTCGTTGGAGTAGCCCATTACTAATGATTGTCGAACCACCATTGTGCTATGTCGGGCGCAGAAGGCTCGATAGGTGCCTCCTGAAAGTACCTAATCTATGGGTAGGTAGTTGAGATGTATGGTGAGGAGTGCGACTAGCATCCCGCCATATCCATATGTGTACCAATATCCAGGCAAGGTTGGATGGCTTACGTGGCTGGTTGATCCAGTCGGGTGATAATAATGGTTGGTGAAATACTGTGTCGCCCTTCGCTTGCGGACTGCATTGAGGGTCTGCCGTTTGAAATACCAGCAACCTTTGCTCTAAGCTTCAAGATTTTGAGATGAGCTTTTTGGAGTGCTAAGACAACGCTTTGTCTGTTATTTGGCATCAAGTACCGGAGCACAAATCCCGAATGCTACCTAGGATTACCTCTCCCCCAAGAAATTCCCCATCTCTAGTATAGTTATACTCATCCGGTTCCCCCGTTGGTCTCCAGACAATGTATCAGCTCCGTCAAAAGCGTGCCGGTGAGGAATCCGACTGAGCGGGCGGGATTGCCAGAGTGGAAACCATTCTACATCTCAAATGGGTGATGAGCCTTAGGTGATTGTGGGCTGAACAGATCTGGCATCCTCCCAAAATATTGTAGGTTAAATAATTTATGGCATGATGGAGAGTTATGGTGATGTTGAAAATCATGAATTAGCTATGGCACCCTTCGATATATTAAGGCTATGTTAACCACGGGTGTATCAGCATTCGCTTTTAGGATCCACGGTATGGGCATTTGAGTGGTGGCCAGCACCACGGCGCAACAACCGCTATTACTATATTTTAATTGTCCCAGAGGGCATATCCAAATTCCCATCCATTGAAGTATCCAAAGGTCCGTATCGATTGCTGCTCTGGTCCGACACTCAGTGGAGAGTAGGAGACACCAGGTTGGTTCAATAACATTGTGTCCGCCGTGCTGGCATGGCCGTACCAGTGTTGCTTCCACCTGCTATTTGGCTGTTCGAGCAGAGGGAGATTGTCGAATGCGGCCAAGATATTATCCTGCCCATACTCCGCCGCCGCCGAACACCACTGATTGGATGGCTGTCGGATTGCAGCCATTGTATCGCTGAAGGATGATTTACCCGAAACGGAGTTCGTAGCCACAAGTCGCCAGCGGTCCTCCTGAGTGACCTGACTCAGGACCTTGTACAAAAAGCTTGGACCTAATGAGACCAGGTGGTTTAGGTATATACTGAAGTCCTCTGGATTGTCTGCGGCGTATTTGTTAGCATGTTACCCGTAGGTATGGGGAAGCGTCACGACTTACCATCTTCGCTGGGGTACAGGTCCGACGGATCCACCACATTTAGGGCTGAACGCAGTGCCCTCCATCGGGGATTTGTTCTGGAGAACCCCTGCTGCTGCATCTCCGCGAAGATCCGCATATATTCGTTCCGTACAAAAGCGCATACGGATCCGAATTCTTCCACTTCCCAAGGAGGGATCGCGGCAAACATGAGATTCCACATCTCGTTGACGGTAAAGTTGCGGTGCCATGTCGAGGACTGCTGTTTGGTGGTGGACAGTAGCCTTACCGGGGAGGTGAGTTGCGATGGAGAGTCCACCCATTCCCGGTCACCAAAGAGGTTGCAGTAGGTCTGCAATCGACATAGAGCGCGCATAAGCCGGGCTCTTTCAACATGCGAAGGTCGTAACGGCAGCTGTTGCTGCCATACTCCGGGGTCCCTTTCGGGTGGACAGGGTGCATGGGCGCAGAACGCCTGAAGGACGGCATCAAGCTTTCGGCCCAGACCTAACAGCCCAATGCTCTGTTCGGGAAAGAGGAGACGAGTCACTTCATGGCTGGTGGATCGGCCATGCAGGAGGTCGATAATGGCTGGTTTTTCCGATTCCACCTCGGCATAAAGGCCGAGAGATCGGATTGCCGTCAAGGGTTCGATTAGGTCAAATAACCCGAGCTGGCGTTGAGCAATCTCGTGGAGGATGCGGCTCCGAGAGACGTGATATGTGTCATGGTATAATTGTGAGGCGATGATGAGACTGTGGAGGGTTTGGGCGTCTGGTACGGACTGCAGTATGAGGATCCGCAGTTCGGCGGGAAGAGCTTCGAGCGCCATGCTGACAGGGGAGGGAACTGTACGGGAAAGTGGGTAGAGGCTTTAACCAGGTCTATAATGGAGAGTTCATTGCAAGCGGTGTAGTGCGGTGGAAGATGGGATAGAGAGGATAGGATTGAGAGGTGTTTGTCGGGGCCCATTATTATATCACTTCCCCCGCACGCCACTAAATGTCGCTCTCCCGAGGTCTTTCTAGCCTTCTCCCAGATGACGCCAGGCGAGTGGGACCAGGGGCAGTCCATGAGGCATTATTCATGGATTCGACCATCCGGGCGCTCTTCTGGGACATTCTTAGGTAACAGAACAGGCAAACGATGCAAGATCGACTCTCAGGTGACGCCGGCAAGTCACGGTGGAATGCAGTCCCGCTCTAGACCGTCATCCACGTCTTGGCATCCGTAATAATACCTCATATTCCGGGGTTTTTCATTAGGTAAAACCGCCCCGCAATCCGGTAATAATGCCATAATAATCGTCGATGGTGGAGTTGGCCAGCATGTTGTGATCGCAGCAGGCTCTGTTTGTCCCATGACTGTGTCCTCAATATGTTGTCCAGCCTGACGCATTTCTCAGCAGGAATCACTCGTCCCAGAGCCGAGAACAATCTCCAATCCAGTTCATTGATTCCGATCAAGCTCAGTGGATACTCAACACTCACCGCTTTTGTGAGGATATTCTTAGCATAAGCTCGTCCAAAAGGCAATTCACTCCAGGCCTCGCCTACAAACGGTCATGTCCCTCAACCAGGGGATTTTCTAGTTCATCCTGCCCATGCAAGGATGTCAGCCGAGGAAGCTCAATATTTTTAAAATTCCTTCGCACTGTTGGAACTCGCGAGGAACGGCCTCATTTCTCAACTCTTGTGATGCGCATCTCAAGCACATAGTACCCAGTAATGCCTCCCAAACCAGGACCACTCTCAAGCCCTCTGATGTGTCCATGATCTCCGAGTTCTGGAGATATCGGTCTATGTAAAGCTTGTCTTACTCCAAAGCCTGGGAATCAAGCTAAACATCCTCTCCCAAGCTGACAAGCTTCGCCACCGTGAAACACCAGGGAGACGCTGGGCGAAAACGGGGAATTGCAAGCGGTTCAGTGTGCACCTTTAGTATCACAAGAAATTGCTCTTACCTCTTTACAATATCTGTATCCAATAAGAAGCAAGTATGTGTTAAGAAGTGTGAATTCTTGAGCAAGCCAGCTTGCCATCCTGTTCGGATTCGAGGTGGTAGTAACCAAATCCCCTGGGAATAGGGTTAACACCATGGAGAGATACTAGGAACGCACGATTGAAGATAGAGCTCGATGGGCCGATTTGAAACTATCGGGCCATCTCAGTGATGGTAATAGCTTCAGAAGAATTGGTTTCGTGTCTTTACAAAACCCGTAACCTGTTGATGTCTGCGTTGATAGTTACTGTTAGAGTTAATTCGCCCAAAACCCGCCCCAACCCACGCGGGTTAAGATTCAGGGACAAGATCATTAATCCACAGTGGATTAGGATTAGGCGCGTTCTAGTTTACAGTGAGTTAAGATTCCTCATTTAGGTTGGGGGATTAAGGAATTGAAGCTCTATTAGGCCTTATGTTATTTTTTCTATTTTGGGTAATTAGGGGTAATAGGTATTGGTATTAATATAATATGACAAAATGAGGATGATCAAGAGGATGCATTCATTGCTCTCTATCTACTGTGTAGGCGATGGACGAAGATGAAGGAGATGGCTGTGGGTCAGGTGACCGAGGCGAGGCGCCATACCTTATTAGGCGGCAGCCCAACATAATATAATAAAATATGATGATATGGGGATGATCAAGTGGATGAATGTATGTGTGGTGTTCTAGCTCTATCTCGAGGACGAAAATGAAGAAGACGACTGTGGGTCAGGTGACTGAGGCGAGGCGCCATACCATAACAGGCGGGTGTCCGATATAGAATTTCTTCATTATCTGCTCTGACTACTACACGTCTATCTCCGAGTGACACTATGATGTAAGCCTATTGTGACAAGCGTTCGACCACGTCGCCGCGGCTTTGACAGTCCGTCAGTCCCAAACATTACGGCCACATCACGAGAAGCCTTGCGTAACCAACCGCCAAGCACTCACGCATACATTTGAAGCAGCCTGATGCGTGGGGTGCATTTTAAATCCTTTTTTCCATGGTCAGTAAAGTTGAATAAGCAACCCCTAAAACTAGTACCGGCAGTGACTTCAAGAAACTCTTAACACGAGCAGAATAGTTCTGAGGCATGTACAGCCGTGGGAGGCTTGCAAGACGGGTCTTATACGTTTGGTCCGCTCGGAAGGAAGAGTTAATAGCCCAGGTAGACAGAACATAGCTCCTAGCATCTGACAGAGTGCCTCTCCATGCCAGGAATGGTATGAAAGGCTGCCGAAAATGCCGAGAATTCATAGGGGGATGAACGTGACAGAATCGCAGGGTGTAACTTCTCTAGCTGGTGATAAAAATGGGAAGTTGACCAAGAGGTGTGAATGCCGTATTAATTGGACAGGATATATTCTCGCGATAGCCGCCCACAAAAAACATTGGTCAAAGCCTTTTGACAGACGGAGGCTGGTGAGCTCGAGTCATGGATCGCCATAATGGCTGATGGTTGGTTGAGAGTTCTAGGTCTCCTCAGGACTGTTGGTAGGTATTCCTCTCGCTACTCGTCGGACTATTATTATGCGCATAAGGCCGATGGATTTCCCGGGTAGAATTCACGGCCATCTGCATTTCCGCCATTAGGACTGTCAGTTTACTAGTTTTCAGTACTATCGTTGGTGAGGGGCATTGGAGACTGGAATCCGGCGGTTGTCGAAGACGTGATTTCCGTACGTGTGGCATCATCTCGAAGCACACCATCACAACGATAGCAGCAGATCATATACAAAAGGACATACGACCCCTCCAAGGACCCATTCTGCAGATAAGCTGAGCCACGCAGACAGAATGCCCACCGAATTTATCAGTCTCACTTTTCCAACTCCCTCCACCGAGATCAACCCCATCCCCAATGCTGGGATCGATCCGGAATTTCTGGTTCGCTATGCGCGGACTTTAGATGACTATGCCTTTAATTATACCCTCGTTCCATATGACTCGTCTTACTTCGATCCTTTCACCGTCGGTGCCACCATAGCTGCCGCTACTAAGCAACTGAAGATTATCATCGCCCTCCGGCCAAACACTCTGTACCCAACGGTAGCAGCTAAGGCCCTGGCAACTTTGGACCAGCTCAGCTCCGGTCGTGCTGTCGTCCATTTCATCGCCGGCGGCAGCGACGCTGAGCAGGCCAAGGAAGGCGATTTCCTCAACAAGTCTGAGCGCTACGCCCGTTTGGAAGATTACATCAAAATCCTGCGCCGGGCCTGGGAATCCGCTGAACCCTTTGACTGGGACAGCCCATACTACACATTCAAGCAGTTCAGCAATCGCGTGCGCCCAGTGAACGGCACCATCCCCGTGTCCGTTGGCGGGTCATCCGACGACGCCTATCGAATCGGAGGCTCGTTGGCCGACATATTCGGACTCTGGGGCGAGCCACTCAAGGAGACAAAGGAGCAGATCGACCGGATCTACGCCGAAGCCGCCAAGGCAGGGAGAGCGAACCGGCCCCGGATCTGGGTGACGTTCCGGCCTATCATCGCGGAGACTGATGAGTTGGCTTGGGCAAAGGCACATCGCATACTCGATGCCCTCCAGTCAAACCGGGCGGCTGGGCAGAGCAGAGTCCCCACTGATGCCCCCGCGCCCCAGAATGTCGGGTCTCAGCGGCTGCTTGAAATAGCTTCGAGAGGCGAGGTACATGACCGGGCTCTATGGTATCCCACCGTCACCGCGACGAATGCGCGAGGTGCATCTACGGCGCTGGTCGGGTCACCGACGACGATTTCGGAATCGATCCTAGACTACGTTGATCTAGGGGCGGAGCTGATCTCTATACGCGGCTACGATAATCTCAATGACGCGATTGACTACGGACGCTATGTACTGCCACAGGTTCGAGAGGCATTGAAGAAGCGGGGGACTTAGTAACGGGTTCTGGTAGTGCGGACAATGTTGTTGGAGGATGAGGGCCCAGGCTGGAGGTTGGGTATTTATGTACAGGAAACCAGAGTGCCATCTCTATTTTTATGAGTTCTTCCCCCGCTCCTTCTTTTCTTGCTATTTAGTCCGCTAGATAAATTTGAATTGCAAGACCCTCAATAGAAGGCCTTGTCATTCCCCGGCTCAAGGCCTTTCGTACTTCTTTCACCTTTTTTTTCGTATCCTGTAATGTCTTGAGTCTCCCCGTTAATTGTTTATTTTTTTTTTCTATTTCCCGGCACTTATACAAGCTATGGTCTAGTCAAGGCTCTCGAGGAGCCCTATGTCGATACTTTCCATAGTATGTCAATTATTATCTAGATCGGGTGGCGTCCTGAGAGGGATTACCAAGGCTAGCAGGACCTGCCAGGCGATTTCTATACATCTGGTTGTCCCAGTAGAAGTGTCTTTTATTCTTAGCGCAGGCTTTAGATTAAGACTTTAAGCCATATTGTAATACAAATTCGAATTATCATTTTGACCCACATACGCTGAACTTTCAATCCCTGTGCGATTATACACTCACCACCTACTTAGCCGTGTAGTAAGTCTCTGGGAAAGTCAATGGGCCAAACTCCACCACAGTAATGATCATGATTGATTAGATCCTAGACCTCAGTGACAAGATAAGGCCCCGAGATATGCTGCATGAAAGGGTTCAGCCTATGAGGTGTTTCGTTTCTTCGTGTTGGTCTTTGGAGAGGTCTGGTTGGTGTCTGCAAGGGATGAATCGGCCAACCAGCCCATGTTTGTATTTCCCCGATTCCTTCCTTCAGCCTTGGTTATCTGTCCAGTACTGATTGTTTTGTTCCCCTCATTCATACCATTTTGAGTTAGAGCCCAACCTGCATGGTTTTCCATATCTATCGCCGTCCCTCCCCTCAACTGTATCCCTCCCGACTTTCATTTCCTTGCACATCGTATCGCAGCTCCGTGCCAAACTCGACTACTCACATAATCTCAGCACATTGGCGAAACTGAGCATGGGCTCCACGGATTGGGGATGTGTAAGTTTTTTTTGTCTCTAAAAAGGTCATCAAGCATCTCTCATCTCTCTTACAGGTCAAGTGCGGCACAATCAATGATGGGGATTCTCCCAGATGCTCTGAGTGCGGGCGCGGCATTCTAGGGTGATCATTATTTCAAACAAGTAAGCTAATATTATTCTTATCCATTGCAGCATAACTATGATCCTAAACGGTGTGATGCTAGTTATGGCTCCATGCTATAAACCCCAGGCGCATATCTTGTTACCCCAGGAAGGAGACAAGAGGACTATACAGCTACGGGGCGCACTCGAACAAAACCTAGCGGTGTGAGAGTATAAATATGAGAGCACGGCTTTGATTTGGTGGTGTTATCGCCATCTCTTGCTCTTAGGTACTTTGTGGCTTGAGAAAGACTAATCAAGACGATTCCATTTTATTTTCCACACTAATTAGGTCAACACATTTATTAATTGCCACGATCCACGTAAGAAAATGAGATACGGAACGTTTATTTGCCTGATATTCCGGTTTCAGAAGTATTATTAACCTCGTAAACATTCATCCCTCAACTAACCCAGGGCTTACACGTCGTGGGGTAATTCCTATCTAATCAAGGAATCTCATTTCATTTCTATCGTTCATTATGCAGGCCTCCGTTATCTATCCCGGTATTTGTACGTACAGTGATTCTTCCCATTCCGATGAACCTGAGGTCTCACCCATACAAAGGAAATCAAAACAGAATACAGTTTATATCGTGCAAGCCTCCATGCGCAACATTTAGAAGCCACCTAGAGGGTTGGGGTTGGCAATAACCTTCCCACCCTTGACGACCGGAGGAATGATAGAAATCGTGGTCTTGGCAGCAGCAGCCTTGTAAGCCGCAAGGGTGTTGGGGCTGTTGAAGTTCTGGTTGATGACACCCGCCATGCCGGCCTGGCAGTGGTTACCTTTCTGCTGGGCGCAGTAATACCATATGGGCTTGGTGTCCTTGACCACAATCTGGAAGACATCGGCAGCCTGACACTCTTTGGTGGCGAAGTTGAAGCCAGCAAAGAAGGACGAGCCATCAGCCAGAGGCTGGCAGGGCTCGCCAAAGCTAGACTGCGCGACGGTATGGTTGGCGGGAAGGAAGTGCCACTCGACCACGTCGCCGACCTCGGCGACGACGTTATCAGGGTCGAAGTGCAGGCCGCCGAGGCCAGCAACGACAGAGTGGGTCACACCGGTCAGACTGACCGTTTTGGAGGGATCTTGCTGGGTGGTGCTGGTGCCAGCTGGGGCAGGGGCAGCAGAAACGGCGGCGACGGCCAGAGCAAGGGTGGTCAAGATGCGGAAGGACGGCATTTTGAAGTATTGGTTCTGAGGTTGGTTCTTCGTGCGAGATGTATGTTGTTGTCAACAGTGAAAAATGGCTCGTTTTAAGTTTGTAAATGTATATAGCGACAAAGAAGTTTGCTAAACTGTTGTTGATCAGAAATTTTGATATCTTCGGGAAATCGCTGTCCTTATATATCACTTCCATCACCATTTGTGGAGGCTATGAACACTACCCATAATTCTCCTACTAAGCGAGCTGGTGCGATCTCGCGCCAATCAAGCCGCCGCTAGGCCTTAATCAAATAACGTTTATTCCTCTCAGCTTGTGGCTGATAACCGATTACTGAGCGCCGAGAGCTCCCAGGATTGCTTATAGCCTCAGCAGAACCAGCCTAGCGGGTTCTGACCCGGAGATTGGGTTCACGCATGCTAAATTTATCCTGGGCCATGCTCACTATAAACTATTTTAGGCCGTCCCCTCCTAAGCTTAGAAGTGATTTCTGATCAAGTTCGAGCGCTTTCAGTTCCTATTCCTGAGCCCTAGTCACAGTCCACCTTTCGCAACGAGGCTGAACAGGCATATGCCACCGAATCACTACCCGTCTACTTATCGGCGAGGCAAATCAAAAATAGCATTATATTCTGATTTTACATCATTCATGGGGTGTTTTTGAACTCGCTGTCGGGTTGTGTTAATAAAGACAAGTTCCCTTCTTTGGATTATAATAGCATGTCATGGAGAGGGGTATTGCGCCTCACACCTAGTAGACAGGAATAGATTCAGGTACACAAGGACCGGATTTCATCGAATCTAATATATTTATATATTTCTATTATCCTAAATTGCTCCAATTATTTTTAAATAAAAGCGGAAATATTGATGCGGCGTTTGATCAGGTGAAATGTTATATTATCCGTCCCACTGCAGTACGCGGTGGGATATGGTCCATCTTGGGGGAAGCAAGGCTGAACATCACCACGATATCTACAGCCCCCCAGTCCTCAGGCGCCCCTACATGACTAATTGCGCCACAGCTCGTGTTTTGACATGAGGGCTTGACGAAGGTTATGTTGTCACTATATATATCTTCCCAAGATGTCGCTGGGAACCAACCACGGGAATAGTAGTGCCGTGATATATGGAGGTTCGATATGGAGCGAAGATGAGAAGGAACCAGAAATATAAATTCTGCATAAGCCAAGGGAGGTTTTGAAGTTTCAAATCTTCTCCAACACCTGTCGAGTTACTCCAATTCCGCAACGACTTTTGAAGACCAGGTCTGTCCGCAGACTCCGCGCTGACAGTCAGCAGGATGGAGCGCGTCCATTGGCTCTTGTTATTCTGAAAACCCAACTACCGACTACGGACCAATCATGTGACCTACTATTTTAAGTAAACGCGAACTTTGTTTTTCAACCTTCCCAGTTTGGCTAAGACTAACAGATATCAGAATTTTGGAACTCGAATTGGGCAAGGAAGGAAAAGAAAACCACAGTTTACATCAGTGATATTTTTTAGTCTATTTGGTTGCTCACCTCAACACTCTCCTCTACTGTTATCGAGTCCTTCTGTAATTCTGATTTGTCCCTGAACGAATGGCTATCACGAGTTAGATTGTGGTCCTGGCAGGCTAAATGAAGGTGCCAACAACCATGGTGTAAGCGTGTATGCAGGGCATCTTTTCCATCCTGGCAAGTTTTCTCTCCGACAGCCTGGGTCACATCACCAACAACCCTCCCGAGGCTAGCTAACGGGATATTTATGCGAGAATTGCAGCAAGTGGGGATTAAAATTGCATATAGCTCAGTAGTTGAATATGAACTATATGGCAAGAAACAGTTAATCATAAGGTTAAAAACAAAATGCTTGAAAGAACGTATAAGGAGCAAACAAGTTTCTCCAATGAAAATAGTATAAGTTGAGGAACCACGTAAAACCCGGCTGTTGATTTCCAATGCTGGTCAGGTAGGCGAGCCAAAATAACTATCACTTCTATCTTATCATTCTGACATGCTGAATTAAGCACCAACTCGGAAAGCGGTGTCATAGCCGCTCTTTGCGGTATTGGTGTCGGTCAACATATCACCAGTACCTGCCCAACATGATTTGTCTGATTGCTTGTGGGTAACATATCTGCAGCCTGAAATGATGTTGCACTTGGCCAAACAGTCCATCAGTGTTGCATAATCGCCAGGCTGTCGGGATGGACTAGCGGCGTCTAGAGAGAAAAGGATTAGCCGGATGTTCACTGTCACCAATGATTTTGAACCATACCTATGCCACAGGCCAAGTAATACATCTTTCCGTCAACTTCGGTCACCTTGCGGCTGTTTTGGTTACCTGTTATTCAATGTAACTTTTAGTACATCATGCCCCAGACTGTTTCTCTACAATGTGGTCCACTTTAACCTGGGATTTCAGTAATAGTATGTCCTGGATGGGTGCTTATTTCGCAGGAAGAATGACATAGAAACTCTAGCAGGATCTCCTAAATAAACTAGTAACATTCAAAACTCAAACATGCACTCTCTGCGCCATTGAAGGACGGAAGATGAATAAGCGTTGTGGTTTAGGGTGCCCTCTAATATCTGATATGTTAGCAATCTTTTATACATGACGTGTACCTTGAATGATCCTATGATGAAGGGGGGGGGGGGGGGGGAATCAAGTGGATGGATTGAGGCACAGTTCCCTATGAGTTCGGCCGACGACGTCGTGTTTGTGGACTCGGTGAGGATGCCCAGCTCCTCCAGGAGAACGGATGCTTTGTTCCCATTTGAAGTCTGGGTAGTGTAAGGAATGATATTTGGAGAGCTTGAAGAAGACATCCTCTAGGGTAGAAGAATAAAGCGGAGAACACTCAAAGCTTGGTGGTGTCTGTCTGAGCAGGGCAGCAGACACAGTTATATATTGTCGTCAGTCGGCTCTCAGTAGTTCCCGTACGGCACTGCTTTTAACTTGTTGTATTATGAATGATAATTTTGGAGGGTGATGGAACCCAGATGAAATTTCGCAGTGTGTCTGTCATCCATCGTGTAGTTCAAAATTTCCGTTTTAGGAAGTATCGCAGCGTCATTACCTAGGGCGCCATTCCTCGAATGGTTTAGCGCGTAATCTAGAATTCTGTGGTGCAGATCTCCGAGTTTCCCAGGAAGAGACTATTTCCTCGTTTTCACCCCACTCAGTGGCCGAATCACAGCTCCAAACTGAGATATACACTCGACGCATCATGAGCTTTCAGCTCGGGACCGCTCCCCGCCAGGCTTAAGGCCACACCGGGATGGCGCTCTAGGAGGTTCCGCAATGGCAGCTAAACCCAACCAGCCTATACAGATGATTGGTGACAAGCGCACGACGGATAATTGTACCTACGGCTTGCATGTATTAAATCCATTAATCTTATGCTCCAAGAGCTCGGCGACATAGCCGAAAGTGCTGTGGTCCAAGACAATCTAGATCCTTCAGATACCGGAATATCATGGACTATCAATAGGCAATGTTCCTATTTCTTGAATGGAATACTAGATGCTCGGTGATCGCGGCTAAGGAGACAGTTCCACGCGAATTGTTCTGCTCCCATTGGCTCAGCCAGCAGAACCGTTGCTGAGTTGCGAACATCGCACGCAAAACGTAGCTATTTTTGCTATCTAGCAACCGGACAATAACCGTCTTTCCTTTTCATGGTGCGGATGTCTCGTGTCGTGCCAATTGGTTGATTTACCTGGCCTGCAAGTCGCCATGGAGTGAACCGAGCATTCCCGCCGCTGGTTACTCTGTCCAGACATGGCGACATTGGCAGGGCAGTCATATCGGCCGAGACAAAAGCTCTCTTTGCAGTTTGAAACGTTCACCATGTGAGTGGAGCATTGCGTGCTCGTAGGTAATCATTCATAGGACAAGCTCTGGATCTGCGGACCTTGGAATGTGCACTAGGCCGAAAACTAGATCTCGCGTCATGATAACGCTTGACGTGATTTTGGAGAACAAGAGGATAAGAAGCAGACTCCAGGGCGGATGTAGTGACACTGCCTTAAACCATTCATCGCACCCACGACGACAATGGCCTTCGATCGCCCCGTCTCTATCTACCGGTCATGTTTGTTCCAGATTGTCATCGTCGGCCTGGTCGCGTTCTGCGAGCCCGGCATTTGGACAGCGCTCAACAATCTTGGGGCGGGGGGTAACGCCAGCGTAAGTTTCTATAATGGCCTTGTCTGGAGCAAATTTCGCTGATAGTGCAGCCATTCTTGAACAATGCCGCGAATGCCTTAACGTATGGGCTCATGTCGGTGGGCTGCTTTCTAGCGGGCGGGGTCAGCAACAAAATCACGGCCAAATGGACACTGTTCATCGGGGCCGCATTCTACACTCCGTATGCAGCTGGTCTATATTGCAACAATCGATACGGTAATGAATGGTTTCTATTGCTGGGAGCCGCTCTCTGCGGAGTCGGGGCGTCTCTGCTATGGGCCAGTGAGGCTGCTATTGCCGTGGGGTACCCGGAGGAGGAGAAAAGGGGACGGTACGCTCACTCCGCAGGATCAGCTTGACCTTCACTGATCGATCATGGTGGTAGATACGTGGCAATCTGGATGGGGATCCGACAGATGGGACCACTGGTTGGTGGCTCGATATCTCTAGCTCTGAATGTCAACACCGCGCATGCCGGCAAGGTCTCCTACACAACCTATCTAGGGCTGGTTGCCATCTCGTCCCTAGGGGCGCCTTTCGTACTGCTCCTGTCACAGCCGCAGCATGTCATCAGAAGCAATGGCACCAAGATCCCTTACATGAAGAAAACAAGCTTCATCATTGAGGCTCGTGCGATCTGGAAGCAACTCAGGAACAAGTACATGCTGCTACTCATCCCAGTTTTCCTCGCAGGACAGTTCGGTACAACGTATCAGGGGAATTATTTGACATGTATGCCTTCACCGACTCCATTGTCACTAATGGAGGCCGATGCTGACAGGTATTTAGCCTATTTCACCGTCCGCTCCAGGGCCCTCGCATCTTTTCTGACGGCTGTGGTTGGGGCCACGGCAAATCTACTCACCGGAGTGATTTTGGACCTAAAGTGCCTCTCCAGGGAAACGCGGTCTAGGGGGGTGTACGTATTCGTCCTCGTCTTCGTCACGGCGGCTTGGACATGGAACGCCGTCACCCAGACGAAACTCTCCCGGATGGCTGAACCGCCTGCCTTCGACCTGGGCGACGGCCCTTTCTTCAACTCCGCTTTTACAGTCTACCTATTCTTCAAGTTTTTCTATGAGGTGCTGCAGACGTACATCTATTGGTTAATGGCTGAGATCAAGGGGGCGCAAGCAGACGGCGATATTGCGAGAACTACGGGGATCCTGAGATCGTGGGAGTCCATTGGTAGCACGATTGCCTACGCGGTTGGGGCAACCCACTGGCCCAACTTGAACCAGATGATACTAGGCTTTGCTTTATGGGCCTTCACAATCCCGTTCACACTCCTTGCGGTTTTTGGTAATTGGAATGAACCTGATAATCTCGAGTCGACAGCGGGGGGAGATAGCAGTGATGTCGAGGAGCAGAGGATCGCTATCAACGGTGAAGGGAAGGACTAAAAGGTCCTGTGTCGTGGCTCAAGGTCGATCAATTCACTGCCTACATCCAATATGAGTGATCTGAACATACCAACCCCTGTGCTTTGCCCACATCAATACGGAGAGAGTTAACAACGGTTCCTCTACTGACAAAGGTCCTCTATGTACCCTCGTCCTAGCGTATGCTGACTTTTGTTCGAGGGCAACAATAGATATTCTTCCCTAGATATGGGCTAGGAAACCTTCTTCAAACTATTTATATAAAAGAAAAGCCATTCATTGTACAATGCGCTGTCCCTGAGGAGTGAGATCCTTGAACACTATTTGTATTTGTAGGTGTGCTTGGCTTCACCTTCAGCAAGACGTGCTGTGTCGTGGGGATGTCGCTCGAATTCCCCAAAGAGCAAGGCCAACATCTGCAAAGCTATGTACGCGCAGAGCTTCTGCACGACCGCGCGCCAACAGCCGTAGGAGTCACTGCTGCCTGTAACCGCGACAATGCGCTTACTTGGTTCTCCTTCCCCTGGCTGGATGAGCTCTGCCATCGAGCACATCCCCGTCTGCCGGCATCGCCGCAAAATCTCGCCCTCAGCTTGCAATTATCGTGCTCGCTTGTAGGGTGAGACATTTCCTCTTGCTTTCATCTAGAAGACTGGTAGGTACAGGCTATTTACTTGATGCTACATCAGACAGTCATTGTAAATGTTAACACAAAGGACATGTGGATGTGATCTAATCGGGTCGGTTGCCACTTTCTTGTCCCATCCCACCATTGATTACGACCCCAAATCTTATATATTTACGCAAAGCTCATGGTTCAAAATACAGTTGGCAGGAATAGGCTCTCACCAGTAAATCCTTCCTGCAGCTGGGTGGCCTGATGGACCGTAGCAGATTTAATACATATTTAAAGTCAATCATCCAAGTTCTACATCCGGCTTAATGGCAGCCGATTTGAAGCAAATCCATTTCGATAGTGAGATAGATTCCAATTCCTACAGCACAAGAACTAATGGAACGGTTTGACTTGGTGCGGTCGTTCTGAAATGCTGTTGACTTTCCAGGCATCGACAATGGAGCCCAAAGTATTTCACGGGGAAGAGCCCTTGGATCTTGGTCATCTACGCCACACATTCCCTCATCACGGTATCGGGCTTCTTATGGACAGGAATTTCATGGGTGTCAGTGTCATCCTGTATTTTAGTGTTAGCCGCAGCCTCGACCGACCAAGGGGGTCAAATGGCATACCCCGAAAAGTGCGGCAATTTCTTCAAGCGGCACTCCTTTGGTGTCAGGAAAGCAGTATAGGATAACAGCAGATGAAAGGCATCCGGGGATGATAAAGCACAGGTAGAATTTCCAGCCGATATTTCTGTTGCCCCCGATTAGCAATCCGCTTCGATACGGATGACATGGAACACTTACTGGAAGGCTGTTGGAGCCGCCTGGAGCCAAATGATATTCATCAAGCTGGTGATCTTTTAGCTCTCGGCAAACAAATTAATGTAGCAGCAGAGGGCCTGACTCTAATGACTGACCTAATCATGGCTACGCCTAGGCTCATGCCTTTCGAACGAAGGTGAGCAGGAAAGAGTTCCCCCAGGTAAACGAACTGTGTTCCATCCAAACCCATTTCATACGCGGCAATGTAGATGAAAAACATAGCCACTGCGGCACGGAGCGCAGGTGGATTCGGGTTCGAGAGGTCGTCGTTGGACGCAAAGTTCGCAACGAGGGCTGCCTCAATAATGAGACAAACCATGCAGATAAGAAGTGTGACGGCGATGAGACGAGGACGGGAGACTCGATCGACGAACAAGACAGCTAAGCAGCCACTGCCGCAAGCAAGGGTCTGCCAGCCAGCGAGAAGCACCAGTTGGTAATTGTTATCTACATAGATTATCAGCTGCGGGTTCGTGGCAATTTGCAGGCAAACCGCAGACCGTATCCAAGGGTAGCATAAAGGGTCAGCCTTATTCGATAACAAGAGAAATGGACCCTACTATTGATCACCAGAACTCCAGAGAACTGGATCGAAGCAGTTGTCCCAATAGCAAGGAGCGAGCGCTTTCGGTAGCTAGGCTTCTTGAACATGATCCAGTAGGAATTTGGCAAATGTCTATCAATTTGCATCTGCTCGTTGATCTGCCGCAGCTCAATCAGAGCCTCTTCCTCTGTATGCATTTTGAGGAGGGCCTCCTTCGCTTCTTCATACCGGTCGCGCATCAATAACCAACGTGGGCTCTCGGGTAAACGAGAAGACATGACTACGGCTAGCAGTGCGGGCAGACATTGAAACGCTGGCGCACGTCAGTAAATTGATCATCTCGTCTGAGCGGGGTCATACCCATCGGGGCTCGCCAGGCATCGTTGTGGCCATCATGGTAATGGAAAAATGCGAGGCCGATCCAGGCTGACAAGGCGTATCCAAAGAGCAAGGACGCACCATGTAGGTCCACGAATGCTCCGCGGTTTCTGGGTGGAACCACCTCATTCATCCAGATTGGGACCGCTGACAAGACCATGAATGCACTATTTTGCGTGAGATTAGCACTCGTTCTGCATCTGTCTCCGATCTTGGTGGTTGGATCGACTACCCTGCACCATTAAAAAATCGCAAGGTAATAAACATTCCAACATTCACTGATGCTGCAAGCAGGGCCCCTGAAATTAGGATTGTCATGGCAGACTGCCAGGCATCATCAGCAGGTCTGCCTGGTTCAAGCCCCGAGAACGCTTACTATGCCAATTGCGGCTCTTCGACCAAATTTGTCGGCGAAGAACGACACCGCTGTTGAACGTCGGTTAGTTTGAACGTGCAGCCAGGAGGTGAACACTGACTGAATACTCCTAGAAACCCACCTGTCTGGTAAAGCCGCTGAAAGAAACAGACCATCAGCCCGGATCATGCCCGTGACTTGCCGTACCCTACATTCATCATCGAGATAAGCGATGTCGCGTCCGATCTGGTATCAAGGTCGAAGTATTCGTTGAATGATGGTTGAGCTTCAACGTTATTAGTGAATTGTCGGCCAGCCTGCTGCATGAGGACGCCCGATGCCTACCCAGAGTGGACCCGATGGTACCTATTTGCCTGGTGAGCACCAACCCGCTTGGGCTCGAGGAGGACACTTACTAGCAGAGTATCCATAGCTCATCGACCCAAAACTCATCGCAATAATGATTAAGATGTTATACCATCGAAATTGTCGCTGCCTGCTTTGGCCCACGCGCTGCGGGCGGGCCTCTGTTGGACACCCTGGAGCGACAGTCATTGTTCGGGAAACTTTTGTTCCAAGACAGTCATCGACAAAGCAATACTGACCGAGCACGTCGAGATATTAATAAAAAACCATATTTCATTAAGGAAACAATGACCTATCTCTCTCCTCGGGTATTAGCCCTGCTTCCTCGGCCAAGTCAGGCCATACTCCCCGTCTCGAGCATACAAAAGTGGTGTATGAAGTTCCACATTTTGTGGGGTAGTTGAGATTTCCGAGACCAAAGGCTTGGTTTGCGCAGTGTGCGGGGTGCTGGGGGTGTACCACCGACGACGATGCGCTGCTCGCTGACAGCGTCGCGGTCGAGTCAGCTTTCTGGTTTCACGCCATTGCATTGCCTTGAATTGGTTTCGGTTCGAAACTAGGGATGGGCGCAGGGACGGATCGGTGGAGAACCTCCAAGCCTCCCCCTTTTTGGCGGAGAGCAGGCTGAACGACACCTGAAGTGATGGAACAGCAATATTCTGGCTCTTATCTGCATCACTTGCGTTCCGAGAACTGCGGTAAGGTTATCTTTGAACGCGGATCTGGAGCGTCGTGATGATTACCACGGATTGATTCCATGACGATTGGCAGGAGACCAGATCAGGACGTGGAAAGTGGAAATAGCTTATACCCCTACAAGACGCATACACCAGCATGGGCCGTCTGCGCATCCTGATGCATGCCGAACGTCTGTCCCCCTCCAACTTCAAGAATATATACGCGCTGATTGCCCATGGGTCAACCGAGAGCATGGAGGCCAATGAATCTAGTGGGGGTTATGGCCAGAAGCGGTTGCGCTTTGGCCCGGTTCAGTATCCAAGCTATCCCAGAATTACCCCTTTATCAACATCTGTCAACTGAAGATGAGGAATTTGTATATACTAGAGCTCTATTCATTACCACTAGCGCTCCTAGATTTGCAAGTGAAGGGCCAGGATCAACTGCAACATGCGATAACGATTGTTGCTATTTTTTGTCAGGTATTCGGTTTGCACAAGATGTTTCCGCGACCTGAATACCTATATCATACAAATCATCCCTATAGGGAAATTACATTTTCTGTTTTATAGCCGTGGACTAATAGGGGCAGAACACCCGCCCGCACTTTTGCCCTCAGAAGGTCGTATGTATTCGATCTTCGTACGCTGTGAGATCATGGCTCATTTCCGGATACCGAGCGAGAAAGTGACTGTCCATAGTCCAGTTTCGGATATCACAAACATACTCTCTGAACTTTTGTGAGATCTGAAAGCATTTGGTGTACGGGTTGTATGAGCAAATGGAGCTTTCGGGAAAGGGCCAGAAGAAATGAAGATGGCTTGAGTAGAAGTAGGAGAATTCTCTGGTTTTGGTATATTGCGGGTAGTCGAAGACCAGGCGATCACGGAGTCCGGGCCTTTTGATATCAGATAGTTAACCAGGGGGTGCATATATCCTGAATGCACCGTATGTTATAAAGCTTAACAGGCGGCGACGATAGAAAGACACCCATACCAGATCAACAAATCGATTACTAATGGATGATTTACGCAGTTCTGCGAAGGTCTCGGGCGAAGCCAGGATGGAACATCCTCTAAATTGGCCAAGGACGGATTCATGCGGTACTGTTCTTCATTTGTAAGCGTTATGAATAACGTAATCCACCACCGAACGGCGAATACCACCGAAGTGCGAATTTCTACTTTCACCACCATGATTTTTGATATTTTCAACCACCAACGCCATGTATTTAAACTATTAATAATAGAAAACTACATCTATTTACTAGAGCAGTTTCTTATGGTATGTCCAATAGTCCTACAGCCACTACAGCGTGGTGGAGCTCGCTGGCGAGGTATATAGGTAGTCTCCTCAACCTGTGCTTTAACAGGTGCACCAAGGTTCTGAATGCGATCAAGACCTTCCTGTACAGATAAAGTAATATTGCCTCCTAGTACACCACGCCTTCTTGTTTTTTTCTTTATCTTCCGCTCATTTTCAGCCCGGAGAATCTTAATTTCTTGCTAAAGTATAAGATTCATATTCATTGCCATCTGTGCTGCCTTCTCAAGATGTTAAATATGAGAGACTGGGCTACTAGAGAGAGTTCTTTTCTTCTGAAGACTTTTCTGCAGGCTTTTAACCTTGTAATCAAGCTGGCAAGGGTTCTGAGAAGTCTAAAAAGCAGAGGATATTAACTCTTTAACTTTAATAAGAGGTGGTGTAGGCGTACGGAGTTGGAAGGTAATTTTTTCAAGAACCTGGTCTTGACTTAATAGTTTAAGGCCTGCATCTTTAAAGCCACCAAGAATATTATTAGAATTGAAGACTGCCTCCCGTGCAGGTGGATAGAGATGAAGAAAGTCTTGCTTATTAATGTGATTGTTGCCAGCCACCATCATGCCTTTAACTAGCTTCCCATACGCACGCTTAAGAGGCCCAAAAACGCCCACATCAAGCGGCTGAAGAAGGTGAGAGGTATGTGGAGGCATACAGAGGCAGATAATCCTATTCTCTGTACAGAAGGTGTTAAACTCTGCAGTCTGGTAACTAGAGTGGCTATCAAGGACAAGTAATCACTTTGCACCAGTAGAGTAAAGCCTAGAGAAAGGTTCAAATAGCTCCTTAAGCCAGTAAAGACCTATCTCATCTGTTGTCCATCCATTCTTGCTTAAAGCAAGCTTTTAATCTGCCTTAGCTTGCAGGTTGGGCTCTTGATACCAAGTAGCCTGCTGTTCTTGTCCTTTAAGAATAATTATAGGTGGTAAAGAGACTCCTTTAGAGCCAATACACTTAATAATAGTGACTCATTCACGGTTTCCTTGAATAACTGTACGAGGTCTCTCACTGCGCTTAATAGCAGTAATAACCTTAGATAAGGTACAGAGTCCCATGGCAAAGCCAGTCTCATCAAAGTTCCAGATATCATTTTCATGTATGCCGTGCTCTTGAATAGCTTCATGTATAGTCTGAAACCATGGTTTTATAATCCTTGGATCTTCCTGCTTTGCCCTCTGGTAGGTAATTCTTTGATTATATCATGTACGAAGTGCTGGATATCATTTAATAAACTTTAATGTCCAGTTGACTCCTAGAGTCTTGGTAAGATCCTGGGTGCGTGCTTATAGTAGAATTTGGGCCATTCCACGCAGGTATTCTGGTCGGATTAAAAAGCCTTGCTTATCTATATATAATAATTGCTTGACAAGTGTTTCCTCTTTATTGGCCTTTAATTTATGGCCATTTGCATGTGTTTCTGTACGTGATTTAACTCCAGCAAGCCGCTTGTGAAGGGATGATTCCGGGACACCAAAGATCTGAGCAGCCTTTAATTTTGACTTAATTTTCTTTTAATTAAAGGCAGAAATGGCCATCTGCATGCGTGATTCTTTAGATAAAGGCATTTTGCATTAAATTGATGGATAAAACGCGTCAAAGATGCAATGTTGATGATGAAGGTAAAAATTCGCACTTCGGTGGTATTCGCCGTTCGGTGGTGGATTACGTTAACGTAATTCCCAACCGAGCCGGCCACCCGACCGAGCCGGCCACCTCATCGAATTCGGCCGCCTTGATAAATTGAAGCCATTCAATCAACCACCATGCCACCAAAAGCGCGTCAAACATCTTAAAAATTGGTGGAGCAAGAGGGAAGGATTTAATTAGCAATATTAGCTTTAAAAAATGATCAGATTTCAAGTATTCATCACGCTGCCATAATATTTAATGTGCCCTGATCCACTTTTCAAGAACGCCTTGCAGAATATTAATTTTGCATTGAACAGCGTGCTAATGGTTACAGGCTATCTTAAACTCAGGAGGATACCTTGATAGAATGGGTACTATCTAGGGATATGCATGGAGTTGTTTCTAGGTCTTTACATGTGTAGAAAATGATAAATATTCTTCTTCAAGCAGATACCTCATCTACACACACGCCTGTAGGCAAGAACTAGGTGTTAACCTTTATTAATCACCATAAAGAGATCAGAAGCAAGTTTACATGAAAATATAACTATAAGAGAGCTAAATGTAAGAATCCTAAGATTATTAAGACCTGGTTTAAGCAACTACAGAAAGTACGCCTTTAATATGGTATCTTAGATAAAGATATCTTTAATTTTAATAAAACTGGCTTTGCTATAGGCCTAATTATAACTACTAAGGTAGTTACTAGAGCTAATATACCTGGAAAACCTCATCTTATACAGCCTGGGAATCAAGAATAGGTTATAATTATTAAATATATTAATTCAAGTGACTGGGTGCTTCCTACATGTATTATTTTTAAAGGAAAGGTTTATATAGAGGGATGGTATGAAGAAGGCCTTCTCTCTCTTGATTAGAGGATTAAAGTGAGTGAGAATGGCTGGATAACTGATGAGATAGGCCTTTGCTGGCTTTAAAAAGTCTTTATACCTGTAACTACAGGCTATGCAGTAGGCTAATATTAATTACTTGTTCTAGATGGCCATGGAAGTTATCTTACACTTTAGTTTAATAAAATTTACATGGATAATAAGATTATTCCTATCTACATGCCTTTACATTCATCTCATCTTCTTTAGTCTCTAGATATTAGTTATTTTGGTCCTTTAAAGCGTGCATATAGAGGCTTAGTGAAGGTAAAGGTGCGCCTTGGATACAACCACATTGACAAGCTTGACTTTCTTAAGGCCTATTTTACAGCTTATCTAGAGGTCTTCAGGCCTAAAAACATTAAGAATGGCTTTACTACAGCTAGTATACAGCCTTTTAATTCTCAAAGAGTGCTTGACAAGCTAAATATTACACTGGCAACTCCTACACCACCTAGTAGCCGTGATAAGGACTTTACAAGCTCATTAACATTAGCAACACCTCATACAGTTCATTAACTATAGCGGCAAGCATTATCAGTGAAGAAACTGCTTAAAAAGGGCTCTCAAAGCCCTTCATCACCTTTAAAAATGGCATTACAGCAGCTTATAAAGGGCTGTGAAATAGCCATGTATAATACTGCTATTTTAGCAAAGGAAAACCATGATCTACGCCTTGCTAATGAGAAGGAGAGGCAAAAAAGGAAGCAATCTAGGCACTAGATAACTCCTAATCAAGGCCTTTCTATACAAGATGCCCGGGATCTAATAGGACAGAGGAATAAGCAAAGAAATGCTGAGGAAGGTCCATCTCTAGAACCTGGGATGGCGCCTTTAGAGGCGCCAAGACGTGCTCCACCTACGTGTTCTAATTGCAATACTAAAGGGCATACTAGAATTCGATGCCCTGCACGCCTAGGCTAGCTAGATTTAATGAAAAATGCGTGTTTTGGTGGTTGTGAATACCTTCAAGTTTTTCAACCGTGGCCAAATTCGATGAGGTGGCCGGCTCGGTCGGGTGGCCGGCTCGGTTGGGAATTACGTTATGCGAGACTCGCGCCAGAACCTACCTTGACTAATTTATGAGTGACGTACATCAAAGCGATCTTTTGAGTCTTCGAGGTCCACAGTCCGAAGACCCGCTCATCAATCACTCTCAACATATTCCAAAGCGGCTTTTCCCTCTCTCCGTGGCCTACTGTGTGCCATCCGCCTGATATAGCCTTAAATGGTACATACGGGTCAACTTGGTCTGGGTGCAAAGAAGCGGATGCTGCCTGCAAGGCGCGAGTGAAAGCATCATTTGATACATCCCACTTCTCTTCGTCCGTAGCAAGAGTCAAAACTGACGAGTTTTGGAAAGGGTCCCAAAGCAAAGGCGATTGTCCTCGATACATAGCAGTGCCTATGGTATCATAGTCGAACGGATATGTCGGGTTCTCGCAGAGCATTTCAGCCACCGTGTTGGTCAGTATACCCGTTGAACCATCATTCCGTGTTAGGCCCATCACAACGTCAAACGGGTCTCGACATGGTTCAGCTGCTTCAAGGCTAGAGCTTCCTGCGGTGCCGTGTTCGCATTGTGATGGTTCGGCGCGTTCCCGCGTGGGTGGCTCTATCGGCGAGGAGTACTCGGCAAGCACTCGTAATGCATGATCCTTAGACTAACGAAAAGCAAGGGCGACTTGGGAAGATACTTTTCGTACCTTGATAGGGCTCACAAGCAGCCCGGACAAATGAGAGCACCTTGAGCAGGGAGCCCTCTAATTTCTGGCACCTTTCCCGGTAGTTCTCTATCGACTTGGTAAGTTCCTGAAGCACAGCATTCTGGTCTTGGGAGTTCAATCTTCTGAGCTCTTCCTCCAATCGCAAAATGCGCTGCTTTGTGCGTTCACGGTTTGCGCGCTGTGCAATCCGGTCGGTCTCTCGTTTTCGGATACGTCGAAGGTTGGAAGTGCTCTTGCGGGAGAGGCCCTTGGATGGGGTATCATCTTCAGTCGGCATTATAAGAGTGTGGATTGTTCAATACAGGGAGTTCTCCTGGCCCTTCTGTTCTCCGATGCTCAGTTGTACAGTGGAAGAGACCCATCCGCCGTCTCTGAATCGAGGGCTCGGCTCAACCCCGCATTACCCCGCATCCGTGAGTACGAGACACGACATTGTGGTTCGCCATTGCAGGTAATCAGCCGGCCAAACCTCGTTGAACTCGGCCAGCGATCGTCAGACACTGCCCGAGACCAATAGCCTTGTGGCCTATGCAAGTCTATTCGACGTCTAGCCTTCGTTCTGTGGTCAGATGTGCTATTGCCTCCTGCCGTGTAGTCGTGCTTGAGCCTAGTCGAGAGCAGCCGCTGTATGGCGGCATTGAACGTTGAAGCAATCCTAGAACTACAGTAAGTAGATGGCACAGAGGATTGCCTTGGAGACGAATAGCAATTATACTTCGATTATGTGACCATGTGCCTGCTCTATTAGGGGTGGGGAATAGAGCACGGTTGTTGTCAGGACACATGCCGCATCATTCCATGCGGTATCTTCCACCGTCGAGACTGACAGTGACTATTAAATAATGGCGATGCGACGTAAGTCGTATGGTTATTGCTAATCCAGACCCACCATACCCCCGACTCCCCTGGCAATCTCGGTGGATTCGTTCAACACCAAGTTTCTGCTTGGCTACTTCGAAGGTCGTCAGAGCCGACTAAATGGTAAGCATGAAATCGATTGCACTCTCCTGTGCAGCAGAGCTTTGCCAAAGACAAAATTGATCCTGAGGATTTATTCTTCGTAACGCCACCCCACTCGATCCAGCTTTTGGGGTGTCAACAGTTCTGTTAGCTCCAATTTTGAGATGCCGACAGCCACTGCATCATAGTAAGCCCGCAAAACACCGGATGACCACAAAGACACGTCGGAGGCTTTGAATCCAAATGACTCGGTTTGGACTGACTCGATCTTTCAAACAAGATTGCTGACTAATCCCCATTGGAGAAGCAGATGGCTTTGAAGTCAATCCCGAGGAGAACAAGTCTCAGCGGGGAGACTGGAAGTACATAACTGAGTTAATCGACGAGGTATGAAGAATGCTCTAGCTAGCGCGGACCACATCTTGCCACAGGAATCGAAAATTGCATCTGATAGGATGGCCGTATATGGCCCCTCTATCTTCAAGTACGGATTTATTGTCCAGGCCATTCGCGACACTCGAAGTAGGATGAGGTGACATTTAGCGTTCTAGTAATCTAGGTAGAGGCAGCGCAACGGATGGTGCTATCTGGGGGAGTACGTACAATACTACCATAATAAGCATATGCACACTAATAGCGAGATCATGCGGAGGAGCTACCTGGCAGAATTAGTCTGGCATCAACAAGCAACTGAGTTGACTAAATCAACTTATACTCATCAACTCGGCTTTGCGGCTTGGGAGTCTATTTTCAACATTGTTCTCTAGCATACCGCCGAGAGACCCGCCAAGGGCACAGGAACTCAACAACCTCCGCGACCAGGGCATTGCGTGTATCGCTACAGAAATTACCCTCGACACCGAATCCCGTTTAACCTTTATCTTCCGCAACTTTGACGCGATAGCGGGCTGCACCGGGTTCTCTGCTGGCTCGAGGATACAGCCGAAATTTGCCCAGGCCGTATGTGCCGCGGAAGTGCTGTGATAACTGCCTGCGGCAGTCTAGCATTGCCTGTAATATCATGAGGCATGAGTCGATATAGATTTCATCTAATAAATAGCTAAATATTTAAGATTTACTGCATTTATTATTAAAAGAAAAGTCCGGTGAATAAAGATGTTAACAAAAATATCAAAACTCCTACAATAAAGTGACTAAGCAGAGAGATAAGTCTTGGCAGGAAGGAGACTGCCTAAACTCACAGCCCCTCTGGAATTCACCCATCGCCACTTTATTTCTTTCACCATGGAATACACTGGACAAGTGACCCCAATAGAATTAAATGTGGGTCGCTGTGTTGCCCTTCACCATGATATTATCCGTGTATCCAGTTCCGCGCAACGCCCAGGCAGCCAACCACTGTCAACAGTCAAGTATCTCGACCACTGGGTCTCCAAAAACAATGACCTGGTGCAGAGGGTAGTTAATGACCTTCCTCACTCATTAGTGGGTTTTCTCTCAAAATGTGACATTATCCTAGATGATTGGGGCCATAATATGACACCCTTCACATGGGATCTGACTGAGCTTCCTGAGCTGGATGGGAATCGACTGTTTAATGACTATAACTACTGCATCAAGTTGTACCAATCTAATGATCAAGAGAGTGATTCAGTTGGTCTTGTCTTTGATCTCGAGATGAATAAAGCTTCCTGGGTGGATGATATGCACAACACACCACCGGCATACAGTGAGAATATATGGGTTCCCCTGGACCAGGTTCTGCAGGCGTGGCTGTCTTATATTCAACGAGAGAGATGTCTTCCCTGTGACCCCGGGGAGGGGAACCATGGAGCACCTATGAATGGGTGGAATCCAGTGTACCCTCCCGTTCACGATGTGGATGATGCTGTCGCCGCTTGGGATAAATATGTTGCTGTTGTGGAGGGCAAGATTTCTAATGGGTCTGTCTAGCAGTAGAGAGACCGGTGTGGCACCTGACGAGACTAAGCGTAACTCCAATCCAGCTGAATTATTCATATACTTCCCTCGTCAGTTCTTTCACAGGGCCCATGTACCAAAATTTAAATTTGTCGCGCCAGAAATTGTCTATCCAACCAAATTACAGATGGTTGCTCTTGCTCGTCGCCAACGGGAGTTTCTTCCTAACGAGGATGAGACGGACTCGGTTGCTCCTACAGTCATTTTTCCACTAGGAAATAATATTTCATGCCGGGCTTTGCACTTCATATTCCAATACCTGGCAGGATGGCGTGGGCCTGATATTACCATCGTCAGATAACTATGATTACTGGGTTGACCCTGGTGATCATGAAAGGGCTGACCCGCCATATTTTGAGTGAGTGTGGCAAACCAAGGCAAAAGAGTCTCCCTACTGGCCGCCACATGACATGAGATTCGCACTTGTTTTGAGAAAATGGACTGAGTTGGTAGAAACAGGTGTATGGACTGTTGGGCCTGATGGGCCTGATGGGATTGAGGAAACCCTTGACCAATTTTGTGAATGGGGAGAGGTTAACTCTCTGGGCCAAATGGAGGCTCATAGGACGGTGGGGATGTTGTTTGATAATACTATGGATACGTTGTGATACCTTCTTTTTTTCTTCTTCCATAGCACTTCATCATATTTACACTAATCAAGCATGCCATTTTTTTGCTTCAAATTACGGCGATGGTGGAAAGTTATGAGTGCCTTGGAGAGACCGTGAAGCAGGCATCTTCTTAGTATCATGTTTGATTCCACGTGGTTTATGATATGTTTCTCTGCCGTCGGGTTTTAAGACCTTTTCCCAGGGAGTGGATAGCCACCTAGTTTACGAAAGAATGCCCCAGCCTTGTTGAAAACACTGAACGTCTCCTCCCCAAGCCACGCGGATGATACATCTACTAGGGAACGTTCCAGTTCTCTATATTTTCCTCCCGCCACCTTCAAATGGTTAGCCCGATATACTGGGGATCATTTAGATGTTCGTCAAACTTACCAGACAACACTTTCCTTGCATTTCGTTATCAAGCGACATGTGCACTATTCCGGTTGCTACATCCTCTGGGGTGTTTGTTGGCAGACCCTCTCCCTTCCACAACTCGGAGTAGCCTTGGGTGATGAATGTCGGGGTAATGAACGGGGCAACTCCATTAACACGGATTCCCAGTCGCTGTGCTGGGCCATGGGATGAACGGAGGAGTCCAATAACGCCGTGCTTGGATGAAATATAGGATACCACTTCGGTACCGCCAAAATAACCGGATGTCGATGACACCAGGACGACTGAGCCACGCCATCCATCTGCGTCGACCGTATTCTCTTTCATGTGGAAAACGGCGTGCTTGAGGGCTTCATCATGGTCAGAATGGCTGTATGAGTCACAAGAACAGCTCATGGAACGTACTATTCATTGTCCCCTTGAGATTAACGTCGATGACCCTGCTGGAGCCATCATCGATCAAACATCCCGCCTCGTCCGTTTCAAAATCAAAGAACTTTTGGCTTTCCATAATGCCCGCATTGGCAACGACAATATCCACTCGCCCAAACGTTTTGATGGCAGAAGTGAACAGTGCGCCTACTTCGCCGAAATTAGTAATGTTCACGGCCACGAATATGGCACGCGACCCGTCGTCTCCCAGGCTCTGAATAGCCTTTTCAGCGGCCGGCTGTGCAGAAGCCAAGTCAGCAATGACAACATTAGCACCGCTTGCGTAGTATTTTCGGATAACTTCGAGGCCGATGCCATTAGCTCCTCCAGTGACGATGGCTGTTTTGCCAGCCAGACTGGCCGAGAGTGCGGGGTTCGGGGTGAATGACATGTTGGTGGGCCGTGAGTCTAATATCATACACAGGATGTATAGAGATAGTATGCGAGACTCCCTAGCTCTTGAGGGTCTTTATGTATCTAGGTGCGAATAGGAAACTCCGGCTTTCGGCTCATCACGCTGCAAGGCGTGTTCGGAGTTCACAGGACCCTACGGAGAGGCGGCCGCCCCACATTCGGAGAACGGGACAGTGACCAAACTCGGATCCCGCCTATCGGATAACTTGACTTGCAGCTAACAGAGGCCGTCTATTTACATGGGAGCCCGGACTCTTGTCGAGCTTGCCTCGGCCTTGCATGTTTGCTGGGGCAATCATGGCATCCTTTCCGTGCCACGCTGTCGATTCATCATGCTGCATATGCGCGCATGCCCTACGCTATTTCCAGGTCGTTGCCAGCGTGGAAATTCAATTTATCCCAGAACGACATCTTCATTTACCCTGTCCATCTACAAGACCAGGCCTATTCCAATCCAGCAACCCCATTGGACGTATGTTCTCCAGGAATAGTTCTGGGTCAATAACCTCCATCATGTCCCCCAAGAACGAATTCATCATGGACTCAGGCGTAAACCCTATGTCCTCTAGTGGCATTCCCGCTTCATTGCCTTCTGTTCTAGCCTCCTCCTCCTCCTCCTCCTCCTCGTCGTCGTCGTCGTCGTCGTGAGCCGGTATACGCTGCGGTGCTACTGATATTGTTGTCGTCGGCGTGTTTGGCTGGGCCTGTGAAGCCAAACGATCCACGTATGCCCGTGTTCTATTCTCGCCACCGAGGATGATAGATATGTCAGGCACAAGACGTTGGGCATCTTCAGATGGCTCTGGGTCTGTCCAGGTGTTGTCAAAGAGAGCGAGCATCCTCAGCAGAACTTGTCGGCCGTGAGTAGCCACTGGAACGGAGCACCCTTGTTCCTCAAGCATCTTCAGGTCCATGGCCATATCTTCGATCTGTTTGTAAACGTTCGGGATGGGCAGCGACCCCTCAACTAACAATAGGGCTGCTACTGTGACCGCTACGCTGAATACTTGGTAGGCCTGAGCAAAGAACTTTTGGTGAGACGTCGTTGCCCCATCCACCCGTAGTGTGCGGTAGACAATTAAAGCATCATCGGCAGCTTTGACAACGTTTTCCCAGGCATCCCCAGTGCGGTTCGCGAGAAACGGACGGTACATCCGAATCCGCTGAGTGCTCACGCATGTGCGCAGGAGATGGTTTTGCCAGGTAAGAACTTCCCGTAACAGCTCGGGGAGCAGTGGTGGCTTCCCCTCTTGGTCAAGCTGGAAGTACCAGGGCAAATTTGCGACGAGCTCAAGGATCTCGGCATCTAAGCGGTGAACACTTTCGAGGGAATGAAGACAGTCGCCCTGCGTGGCGCAGAAATGTCGATTCAGAATCCGGAATGCTTGGGCCCTGTAAATGTTCATGCTCATAACCGTAGGTTCATCAAGCAGCTTGGGATGAATCGATGTCGCAGTCATGTCGTGGTCGTCGCAATTCAGAGGCAATGGGACGCCAGGATCCCTCAATCGGATTAGTGGATCTCGATCCAGGCAAATTGTTTGAAATCTAATGAAACAAGGGTTAGTCAATGGAATATCTAGAAACATGACCCTCCTTACGTGTCGGCATCCACCAGGTCCCACCAAAGACGATGTCGCATCTCGTCATGGAGACATGTGGAAGGGGCCGTGTCCCTGTCGAGGCCGATGGCCTGTGCATTTCGAACAGCTTGTCCAAGGTGTCTTTTCAGAACGTTAGCCAGAGTTGGAAGAGAACATCGCGGACGCTCGCTCACGAATTCAAGGTTTCGATCTTGTTTGTTGCGTACCAGTATAACTGGGTGACCGAGAAGGTCTGAAGTTGTGTCAGACATGGCCGAGCTTCATAGTCGCCGGCTCGAAGTGCGCGTTGGGAGGCCAAGTGCCAAACATGGGCAAGGTGTCGGATGGAGTCTCTAGGACACCCGACCACCTCAACGATCTCAAGCGGCACATATAGCGCACTGACGGAGATGATCGTGAACAGCAGGGAGAGCCAGATCAGATTGGTCTGGTCCACTCCGGTCTCCCAGAACAAGGCATACTCGCTGCGGAAAGAAGGAACATGTATGCTCTGGAAGATCCAATTGACATGCTCGAGGTAGTAATTAGTCAAGAGGTCGCACTGCGGCCGCGATGGTAGTGCTGCAGACAACTGCTTTCTCCAGGCTCTCTTTATGCGATGGACATCGACAAAGCTCCACCAAGACGAAGGGTGCTGTGCCCGGTTCGCTTCTGCCAAGATCTGGGGTAGAGAGGGCGGCGCCGCCTCATCCAGGTCAGCGCTTAGACCAAGTAATGTTACGAACGATGCGAGGCTTTGGGATGCCGAGTGACCAGCTCTGTCAGACGACATATGTGCATTTTTGGCACTGGATGCCCTTCGTACACATCCCGGGTCAGTCCCCTGCAATCTGGAAGCCTGTGATTCCACGCCTTGCCGACCATGGCATTGCACAGTCTCTGGTGCCGCAGGTAGCCGCTCTTCGACTGCCTGATGCTGCAAGGCCACAGCGGCCGCCTCTCGGCCGCCTGAAGGGGCAGGATTCTCACGGCATTGTGCCTCTCGCCGATAGCGGGTGCAGGTGCCACAGGGGATACGGCGATCACATCGGAGCTTATGCTGCCGACATGCCAGACAGCTAAGCGGCGTTCTTTTCCCGCCACCTCGCCTCGGAATCTTGTTGGCCACCGGATTTAGGTCCATCTGGATAGACTGAGATATCTGGTGTTCGGACACCTGTTCGGACATGGACATTATGGGATGCAACGTACGTGGTATATGTAAGTGGAGTTTGATCGGACATGAGATGAAAACGGTGTTTGGGGGACGTGTCGTGTGTCTTGGCCGCGCGGGGTTGGAGAAGTGGAGTCGCGGAGATGGGATTATCTTCTCCGGCCATAGCCGCTCTGGGAAGGAACTTGACCAGATTCGACCGCATCGGGAGGCTCGGGTTTTTGATTACAGATCAGTACCATTGCCCCAGATAAGTAATTAATCAGTGTCATTGCCCCAGATAAGTAATTAATCAGTGTCATTGTCCCAGATAAGTAGTAATTAATCAGTCTCATTGTCCCAGATAAGTAGGAATTAATCAGTCTCATTGTCCCAGATAAGTAGGAATTAATCAGTACCATTGTCCCAGATAAGTAATTACTCTCGGACGCACAATAGTGTGAATCTTACTGATCAAGGGTAAACCTATGGCCGCCAGGTCCGATCTCGCCCTTGAACGCCTGCCCCTTGAGCAAACCCTTGGCCACAATCTCATCTTGGTGTTTTTTGAGGTCATCCACATCCCAATTTGCCGCGACAAACCGACCGCGGAGGAAGTCGGCCTCCCCGCCTGCCAGGTAGAGCGTAAGACCCCCAAACAACTCGGCTATTATTGGTTGAATCTGTGTCAGCCCAACTGCTCTTACTTTTCAGGGTGTCTAGGGTGGGGACATACGCGTATCCTTAGCGTAGATCTCCAACTCGGAGCGCAGCACGCTGCTCTTGGCCATGCCGGGGTGGACATTGAAGACTCGTAGGTTTTCGTACTCTGTTCAATCAAGTCAGCAGCTGTGCCAGGTTGACAGGGGGCTCTTCGAGTGGCCTCTTTACCAGCGTGCAATTGGTCCATGATCATGTTGCCCGCGGCTTTGGCGGCAGTGTAAGTCGATTGTCCTGGGCTTGCAAAATAGGAGGCAGCGGAGCCGGTGTAGATAAATGTAGCCTCACGGCCCTCTGCGACGCGAGCCAATGCCTTGGCGGCGAGGAATGCCCCCTTTACATTGATTTCCTAGTCCATGACATCAGCAGCGCAGCGGCTCATAGAGCATACAATACTACTTACGAAGGCCTTCCACCACTCATCTGTCGGCGCATCACCAATCTTTGCAACCGGTCCCAGAACTCCAGCAGCGTGAATGACGACGTCGACCCGTCCAAATTTCGCAATTGCCTCTTCAAACAGCTTTTCGACTTGGCTTTCTGATGAGACATCCGTAGCAATCGCGAGTGTCTTCGTAGCTGGCTCCAGAGACTGTGCAACTTGATCAATGTTTGCTTGGCTCCTCGCTGCTAGTACTATTGCCGCAGCTCCGGCTTTTGCCCACTGTCTGCAAGCACCCTATATAAATCTCAGAACCGCAAATTTGCAATATCGGTGACAGCACCAAAACAAACCTCACCAAAACCACTGCCTGCTCCAGTTACCACAACAACCTTACCATCCGCGACGCGTTGAATACTCGGTCGCTCGGGATCAATCGCCGGATACGAGTCTCGGTGTATAGTTGCCGTAAACTGGAGGGCCTCCGTCCAGTAATCAGGGTGGCTTAGATCGAGAGGCATGGTTGAGGGCTTTTTTGGGTTTTTTTTTCTTTAAAGAAAATATGATTTTTTTTGATGGATGTCTGGGTTGGTCCTGTTTGGCTTTGCTCGCTTTGCTGACGGGAAACAAGGAGAAATGCCGCTGGTTTTTATCTTTTTCTGGAGCGCGCCAAGCCCGAACCGTGGTGGTGTCCGATTCCAGCAACTCCAGATGGAGAAACGAACATATTTGACTAAAAACCGTTTACCACCCTGCCTGTATTTTATATAAATATACAAATTAGGGGTATTTTAATGGTGAAGTGAAATGGATCACAGGACGGAAAAAATAATCAGTACTCATTACTATATATATCAATCACCTTGCAGCCCAAGAGCTCGCTTGAGACCCCCAACATATATATTGACAGTGGAGGGATCAAAAGATACGCGGGGTCGTGCTCAGTAATCAATTCAATTGATACCTTAGATGTGGCTGAAAATAAATGGTGTTTATCCCCTCAAAGATATTCAAATCGGACTCTGTTCTACGGTGTCCGATGACATTCCACCAACCAGGAACCGGTGGCAAGATGGCATACCACATTATCACTTCAATGAACAGGTGGATTACGAGTCTCGAGGAAGATGCCATTCGCTCACTAAAGCAAGATAAAGCTATGAAAACTCCTCTATGACGCTACGCGGCTCCGTGTAAGCCCCAAGCGGGCGATATGCGGTATCATCGTACCCGAATGCCGCCAGGCCTCCGGCTTCCAAGCCCTTGCTGTTGCCATTCCACACCGGTGAACAAGCCACCCCTATCACGTTGACCAGGACACCGTATCGGTATTCTCCAATACCCAAGGCCTTGCCGTTGGCCGAGTTGATGATAGAAATGAGGTCCGGAACGGCCGCAATCACAGTCTCGCTTCCATCCTCGCGCCGGTGGCGGGCAAGCAAATTCTCGTTCATGAAGGGGATGCGAAGCTCTCCGCCAGTCGCCACAGCCGGTAGGCCCGCTGCGGTGCCATTCTGTGCTTGGTCGTCATCCTCGCCAGAAACATGCTTGATGACAACCTCACCATGAGAATGGCCCTTGAAGAGGCGTCTCTCCACGTCAACAATCTTGCCCCGAAACAATACTTTGGCTGACCCGTTGCCTCCCATCTGCTCGACGATCTGCTCAGTTACCGTGTTCATGGTGTTGTCTCTAATCGCCTTTGCAATGCATCTCCCGATCCGCCATGCCTGGGACAAGGTATTCTTGACAGCCCACCGATGGACCAACTCGGTGGTCGTTGGCTTGGCGCAGAAACCGACGTAGTAACCCATCTCGATGGACGGGGCTCGTAGAGTTTGATCGATGATTCTGTCATCCGGCGACCTTGTCATTATCAATGCCCGTCCATCTCCAGATGCGATAGCACATGGCAGAATTTGGTCTTTCTCCTGCACCGCAACGATGACCTGCCAAAGATTGGGGTATGCGCGACCTAGGGGAAATAAATTAGCCTCACATCACAATAGACCGGCGTGGGATCGGAGGGGTTATGCCTACCCATCCAGTCGGCATCGACAACGGGGCGGTCAAAGTGCAGGCTGGACCCGATGGTCAACGGCTGAAGCCCGTTCGAGCCTCCGATTTCGATTCCAATCATAGCATCAAAACTCTCATGCTTGTTGTATTCCATCATCGTCTCCATGGCCAAGATGGATTCACTGGCACTTAAGCGCTCTGCGGGGACCGCGGGAGAGCCCATGTTTCCAGCCCCTAATCTGTGTTAATATTCGGCCGCTGAAAACGAGTGGTCCGGACTTACAGTATATTCGCGCATCGGGTTTGAGCGACTCCATGTCGATGATGCGCAGCTGGTGACCCTGTTCCAGATGCTGGCGCAATTTGAGCATTTCGGGATATGGAGACCCTCCACCACCGCATCCAAGGACATAGCACCCTTCTGCCATCCACTCCAGGTCTGTTGCCGACACCATCCACGTTTTGACGCCAGTTGTCGGGTCAACCACAATTTTGGGTCTGTAGCTTTCGATATCAACTTGTTCCTCGGTGTGCACTTCAACCTCCTGGGCCAGCTTGGTTTGCAGGTTGCCATCGGCTCCCAGTTCCTCCTCATCCTCTTGTGTCCACTCCTCAAAGATGATCTTCGATGGGGAGAAATCGCCAACAGCCTTGACTACTGTACGAACTTGGCTATCAACGTATTGAAGAGGCAGTGACTCTTTTTCTGTGATTTTTACCGTGTCTGGCCGAGCTCCTGCTTCAATCACTCGCTGGATTGCAAGATCTGTGGCCTTTTGCATGGCCTCGATCATTGTCTGGTTGCTTGCGTTTTGCACAATGTCAACTGTTGCACTAATCCGTGCCATTGCAGCGCCAACAGCATTTGCAACGTCGTGGAAGGGTGGCCAGATAATATCCGAGATTCCATCGAGCTGGGGTGGACAAATGATGGAGCCTCCACCTACGAGAATCAGTGGTAGGGGCTCTGGGGACGTCTTCAGGAGATCACAGATGTGCTCGTACTCTCTTCTGATGACAGCTTGCGTCTTATCAATGGTGTCTTGGGTGATGCCCGCCACAAGATCCGGGTTGCCAATCTCGACTTTGACACCGGCTGCAATCGTGACATCCGTGGCTGTGGTTGTGGAGCCACCAAAGGCGAGGGCCCGTTGCCTGATCGCGTAGCCAACGGAATCGCGGCCGACAGTAACGCGCCCATCTTCATTCTGGCGAATAATCGAGCCACCTCCAATGCCGATAGACTCAACATGGGGCATCCCGTAGTTGACCTTGACATTGGCAATGCTCACGCTGCCCACGGCCTGCCTCGGGTACCCGGAAGGCAGCAAGACACCGAAATCTGAGGTCGTGCCGCCCACATCACACACAATTGCGGTGGGCGACCTGTCTCCCTCATCACTGTATAATTTACATAGGATTGCTGCGCCTCTCATGGAGTTTGTCGGACCAGAGGAAAATGTACGAATTGGCAGCTGGGCTGCTGTGGCTGCATCAAGGAGAGTCCCGTCATTTTGTGTCAGGTACAGGCCGCATCGCAGGCCAAGGCTTTTCATGGCCCTCTTAAACTCGCGGATGGTCTTCTGGGCAAATGCATGGATGGATGCATTGAGAATCGAGGCATTTTCTCGCTCCAGAAATCCCAGATTCGAGATTTCCGAGGAACAGGTCACCAGCACATCAGGGAGTTCCCGGTTGATGATCTTGCGGACGGTTTCCTCTTGGTGGAGGTGGTGGTCGAGGGGCGAAAACACACCAGAGACTACAACGGCCTTGATACCGCGCTCTCGAATCTGCGCACACTCCGCGACAACCTGGCTCTCGACGATGGGAGCCTCCATGCTCCCATCAATCTGAAGGCCACCGTCAACCTGGGTGCAATAACCACGCATGATCTCCCTCAGCTGGGGGGGGAAGTCTGAAAATGGAGGCACTTCGCGCGTAAAGCTCTTGGAGAGCCGGATGATCGCAACCTTGGATAAGTGGCGCCGATCATGCTCGATAATTGCGTTGATGAAATGAGTGGTTCCAATGGCCAAGGAGGCGATGCGGCTGCGGTCGATGTTGGACTCTTCCAGCACACTCTGCACCGCTGCTTTAATCCCATCCGTGACGCTTGGGGACGTAGTGGGTGATTTCTTGGCTGCAATGATGGACTTTGCCGGGTCCTCCAACAGTGTTGTGTCGACGATGACAGCATCGGTGTTGGTACCCCCGACATCAACGCCGATGCGGTAGGGAAAATGTTCAGCGGGGGGCGATGTAACAGTCATGATGAACAGGTGCTATACATGGGCTCGGAATGTCAAAGAATAGGGCTAAGTGTGCTCATATACTACTCAGTTCCAATGCGAACTATACCAGCGGTATCGCGCGGAACCAACTCGGCGGTTCAACCGCGGCAGTCGGAGTTGCACAGCCTGCTCGGACTTGCGACTGCTCCGACCGGAGATGTTGTCTCACCCCATCTCCACACATGCTCAGCCTTGGCGCCCTGATATGAGGCGTGGGGGGGGCGATGATTAAGCTCCACTAGCGTCCAGGCCAGGCCTGGTGACTCGACCGGTGTGACTCTACCGGTGTAACACACCGTTTGCCACCCGTTTAGTAATGGACGAAGAGGTGATTCGCTGCTGATAATGGACGGGAAAACTGGGTCGGAGTGGGAAAACTTAGTTTCACTAGATGCTAATCTTCATTTTGCAACGCTTTCCAAAAAAGGCTATCTTCTAGATTACAGGTGGAGCGAATGGATGATTGCTAGTGAGGTTTCCGGAAAGGGCTATCTTCTAGATTCCAGGTGGCGCGAAAGGATCCTTACTAGTGAGGTTTCCGGACAGGGCTATCTTCGAGATTGCAGGTGGCGCGAAAGGATCCTTACTAGTGAGGTTTCCGGAGAGGGCTATCTTCGAGATTCCAGGTGGCGCGAAAGGATGATTGCTAGTGAGGTTTCCGGAAAGGGCTATCTCCTAGACTCCAGGTGGCGCGAAAGGATCCTTACTAGTGAGGTTTCCGGAAACGGCTATCTCCTAGATTACAGGTGGCGCGGAAGGATCCTTGCTAGTGAGGCCATCGTCGAGATTACGAAAGGATCATCGCGAAGGAGGAGGTCCAAGATAACATCATCATCATCATATTCAGTATTGCCAGTGAAGAAAGAAACATTCCACCAAATCTAGCCAATGACAACAAATCCTGAATTACAACGTCTGGAACGGCTCGCGCAACAGGCCCTCAAACTTGGCAACCATTGCTGTAGGATCCTGATAGGCTGCCGCAATGCTAGAATCGCGCTGGCGGCACGCTTCCTCGCCCGACGCCACCCTTCTGTCGCCTTGAATTCGGGCGCCCTTGACGAGCATTGAGGTTCGCGGCTGTCGCTTCTCCGCAAAGGGTCGGAATATGTTCTCCGACAGGTTCTTCCCCAGGATCTGCAGGTCTTTTTCATATTGTTCGCTGCCTGGAACCAGGAATGGCAGGGAATGACTTAGGTGGAAGCAATCCTCCCTAAAGTTTCGACTGTTAGTTCGAGAATCTCCACAATAGACTTCCAAGTAGACTCCTTACATAGCTTGGTTTGCTCCCTGGCCGAGATGGGGGCTTGTTGGATGCGCCGCATCACCGACGAGAACACAGCGCTTTGAGTACCATTGCTCGGGCTTCAATTCTTCGCGGTCGAAAAGACCAAATTTGATGAGTCGTTCGGATGAATTGACCATCTGTAAAATGGCAGGATCCCAACCATCCAACAGGGAAGCTAGCTGTTGTCTCTGCTCTGGAAGCTCCTCAGGACGATATGCGCGCCAACTTTCTTCCTTCTCTTTAGTCTCTCGTTGCGTAACTGCCCACGAGGTATGGTTTGGCCCAACTGGATAGCAGATAACGTGGACGCCGTCTCCATACCAGTTCCTCATGGCTGAGGCTTGGCGAAGGGCCTCTGGTGTCTCAGATATACCAGCAGTCTAACGGAGGGAGTCAGCCAGGGGGATACGGGTTCTTGGGGGAAAAATGACCTTACCTGGGTAAGGCCAGTGTACATAGGAGGACCCTCGGGAATTCCCTGGTTCTTGAGGAGGATTGACCGCGAGGCCGCTTTGATGCCGTCGCACCCGACAAGGAAAGACCCCTTCACGGAGCGACCGCCGTCAAAGAAGGCGGTCACCGAATCCTCATCCTCTTGGATATCGATTAGCTCCCAGCCCTCTCGGAGGTCGACGTCCATGTCCAAAAGCATCTTCTTGAGCTTGAGGGAGACGGTCGTACGCCGAACTCCGACGGCAGGTTGGTGATACGCCTCAGTGAAAGTGCTGGGCACATCAGACTTTCCAATCAGCTCCCCAATCTGGGAAGCGTCCCAGAGCTGTTCCAATGGCGTTGACTCGGCCTTCAACTCATCTGCCAAACCAACCAGGTTGAGCACTTTCAATCTAGGACTCGCTGTCAGCTCCCATCGAGCAAGGTTGACATAGGAGTAGCTTACCCATTTGACATGAGCATCAAGGAGGCCCCAACATCTCCCAGCTCAGGCACCTTTTCAAACACGATGGGGTGGTATCCCTTGCGCTTGAAAAAGTTGCCCAAGACTGGGCCAGCAATGCCGCAGCCGACGATGAGCACAACAGGAGGAGAAGACATGGTGACGGCGACTGATATTTGCTCTTTGCTCTTTGCTCTTCCGGGGCCACAGAGTTAGAAAGACGTCTACTGATAAATGATTGTCGCGCGAACGGCCTCACTAAATCCTGCCGGCTGGCTAGTGGCGAGCGGGTATTTAGCGACCCGTTTCCATGGGATGGGGCGTTCGGAGATCAGGCCTCTTCTCCGGTCTTCATCTCCGAACGCCCACCATGTGATAAGCCGGTCCCACTCATATCTGGGGAAGGTTTGAGCAATCAGCAACAGGGATGGGGGTGATAACCATTCCCACCCGAACAGACGCGTTAAGGTTCGAAATGGATCCCAGGCCAAGCGCCAGATATCTGCGGGGGAGCAAGAACCTCAACAGACAATATATATTGACATGCTCGGGGCGTTCCTGACGGGATTGTAAAACTTGGAGCAAGATTCACAAGCAAATATGGCCGGCATTCTTGACAAGAAATCATCTACCTCTATCTCTCCCTCGACGGACAGCACCACCCTGGAAGCGATGCCTTCGACTACTTCTGGTCTCTCCACCGGTGTAACGGTTGACCTGGAGAAGGAGAAGGATGCTCTCAGAAGGTTCGATCTATTCTTACTGCCTCAGTTGGCAATCCTCACAATTCTGGCCTACCTTGATCGGACGAATATTGGTACGTACTGGACGGCTCGGCTCCTCTCCAATCACTTGCTAATCATGCATAGGCAACGCAAAGATCTTCGGGTTCGCCGAAGGGCTTCAGTTGAAGGGGAACGAGTTCAACAATCTCGTCACTTTTTTCTACGTGAGACGGCTCCTTAAACTGCAGACAACCCGCCAAGGGACTGACCATTCTAATTTCTTGCTAGATTACCTACATTATCTGTGACGTCTTCTGGGTTATCTCCATCCAAAAATTTGGTGCCAATCGCGTCCTTGCCATCGCCATGTTGGGCTGGAGCGCGTCAACCATTGGTACTGGATTCACCCGCACTTACGGACAAGCCATGGCGTGTCGACTCATCTTGGGAGCATTCGAATCCGGACTCTTGCCTTGCATGATTTTCATAATCTCCACCGTTTGGAACCGCAGTCAACAGGCAAAGCGAGTTGCTGTCATCTATTGCGCAACCACAATCTCAGGGGCGTTTGGCGGGTTGATTGCCTATGGCATCCAAACAATGGGCACTCGTCTGGGTCTCGAGCCTTGGCGCTGGCTCTTCATCATCGAAGGTTGCATCTCCATGGCTGCTGGTTTCTGTGCCTTCCTCACTATCCCTACGAGTGCGGAGAAAGCTTGGTTCCTGTCCCCCGAACAGGCCGAGTCTATGAGAGAAAAGAAAGAGCGCGATGCGCTTTTCAAGGGCCAGTCCAAACTTGAGTCGAAGCATGTTTGGGCCGCGCTGAAAGATCCCCTGGTTTACCTCACTGGGTTCTCCCTCTTTGCATCATCTCTCCCTCTGCTCGGATTTGGAACCTTCCTTCCCGCTATTATTCTTGGCTTTGGGTAGGTCAACATGCCTGACCCTTATCTTGTCACTGCTAATGATTGCCACAGTTATAAGTCCATCCAGGTCAACTATATGACCGTACCTGTCTACATTGTTGCTACCATTTCTGTCGCTATTGTCTCCTTCATGTCTGACAGGATGAAGAAGCGGGCCCTTTTCCTCGCCGCCCTGCCCATCCCTGTTCTCATTGGCTATGCCATCGCCCTTGGAACTGCGAATAATGCTGTCGGCTATTTTGCCATGTTCCTCTGCGGCATCGGCATCTATCCTTTCAACTGCCTCATGCTGGCTTGGTTCTCATCCAACGTATCACCGGACCCCAAACGCTCTGTGGGTTTGCCGATTGCCGCATCCATCGCGAATATTTCCGGTGTTTTGTCTGGACAAATCTACCCTGCTGGCGATGCCCCCAGATACATCTCCGGTAATGCTGTGTCTTTGGGCCTTGAGGCCGTTGCACTTATTGGGGTAGGGCTCATTGTTGTGTTGCTGAAGTGGAGGATGTCCAAGAAGAATAAGATGCTGGAAGAAGGGAAGACTGGTGAAATGGAAGGTGATGCTGCATTGAGTTTCAAGTACGCATTCTGATTTCACAGGATTTCATATTAGTCGGGAAGACATGGTGTGTTGATAGTTTGAGATTGTCTCGCGATTCTTTCATGCTTCTCATAGTCCGGCCACCGAGTTGGGGCGCCGGAAGGGTGCTCGCGTGAGACCTCGCTTGTCTTCTCTCTCACATCCAGTGCAAATCGACAGATATACACTTTTGACAAACATGTTTGAAAATCACATGTATATTAAGACTTATTTAGAACTATTATTCTACGCATGGGAATAGTGGCCTGAAATTTTCAAGCATTTTATAAGTGCGCTTTAGTCATCTTTCAATTTTTCTTCTTGCCCTGGTCTAAAAACATTTGACTTTGGGTGGGAGGATGTGTGCATAACCATGTCTGTATCCCCAGGGGTATTAAGTTCGACGGTACTCTGGACTAGACTACACCAATATTTAAGACTTTGTTAAAGTGCCGCTAGAATTATTTTATCTCAAATAAAGTTCCCCGCATCTTGGATTGTTATTCAGGTGATACATGGAGAATCCTTGGATAGTTCTATTGCGACTGGCTTGTGTATAAATCATTCCTTCCGGGTTGGAAAGACCTGATCGTTTCTTACAAAACAGCATCGACTCTCGACTTCCTGTGGCGTTAAAGCCGGGATTCGGATACTCTCTAGGTCATCACACCTAACATAGTCTTCCACACTCTTAAGAGTCTCGGTCTGGGCCGTTGGGAAGAAACCCGTCGTTTCCTCATATTCATACCACATTAGGAATTTGCCTTCCGATATTATTTCAGTTTCCTCTTCGGATGCAGTGTTCCTCGACACATTGACACCTGCTGGGCAAGCAGTCCAAGTATGTGGAACACCGGGGGCAATGGTAACGAGGGTTTGGGGAGGAATCACGTAGATCTGGCCACCCAGTTCGACCAAGGCGACGCCTCCGACAACAAAAATACGCTCGTAGACAAGAGTTTCAACGTTCTTGTCTGCCGCATCTGGTGATATGTGAACGTGTCTTGGAAGGCGTATCTTGGTATTGAATTCAATGAATCCCGATTGGCCGCGGAACGCTGGACGGGGATCGAAATGACCAGGGCTGAGTTCGTTCAGTGTGACCGGAAAGTCGGTGAACGGGTTTTTCACCTTGGCGCCCGAGCCGTGAACTATCTGAGAGCCGTTGGGCAGAGTAATGCCGTAGCTATGTGTGGTTGCCATGGTTCTGCGGAGATGGGGTAATAGTGGACGGGGGGATAGTGGAAAGAGTGTTCGACGTAGAATCTGCTGAAAAGCCGCAGGCATTTTGAGTGGCATGATATCCTGGTCAAGGATTTTATAAGGGATACCTGAAGCGAAGATTCAAGGAAATTGGGACAGTCATGACCCTATAGGATCCACACAAAAAAATAGTCAGGCCGGTCGGGGATAAAGGGTGAGTCCCGGTTAGTGTCGGCGTAAATGCTCGTGGTGGATCAATTTTCTTACGGAGAACGTACCATACTCCGGTCGGAGAAGCTCATGATCAACTCCGAAGCCTCCTGGCTCGGAACAGGCGGTTGAGCATGGTGGAACGCCGCCCAGCTTATGGAGTGCAGGAGAGACCCCAAATTCTCTAGAGAGGTGCACGCAAGTAATCGGAATACATAATTGAATGAATTGTACAGGATGACTATCTAACCAATATATATCCAAGGCCTTTATATTCATCTGGGGGGCGGCTTCACTGTTTTCAAAGAGAAAGTTTGCCCCTTGCACGCCCTGCATGCCCTAGTTTTCGCCGCAGGGGTTGGCGCGAGTGTGCTGGGACCAATCATTCCACTCGAGTGGAGCAACGTACATTACGTGAGATACCACCGAGGCTTCTGGATTCACATGATCCCCCTGGCAATCTTCGTCATCACCTTCTTATCAGGGTTGGTCCATCGGAAGGCCATGTCTTGTGTCCGACGACATTGAGTTGGCACACTCATCGAACCCATGGTCATGGTTGCTTTGTCTTTCCTCACGTAATCCCATTTGTCCTGGATATCTGGATAACATTGCAAGCTCAAAATCCAGATCTGATGACGTACTTTGGGGGCCCTTGGGTTGGCTTCCCTCCTCCAATCCCTCTCGCATGCTCACAAGCTCGCGCTGATCTTGCGCCATATTCGGGGGGTCACTCTTACTGACTGGAGACTCCCGCGAGTGCTTTGTCGTCATCTGTCGTTCAACAAGAATACTTACCGCAGGGAAGCAAGAACATATCAGCCCAATCGTGAGCTCGGCCATCCTGTACCGGTATTGCTAGTCAGCTACGTGGTCCGTCTTAGCACCCTGAGTGAACTCACGTTGTCAGGACCAAGGCTCCAAAATCCGCCGTCACATCGTCTGAGTCCATGAACTTGATCGCCTTGTACATCCGCAGTATGGTCATGCCAGTGGCCACGCCTCCGGCTCCAAGCAGCGCTACTATCTTAATCTTCTTTCGCAGCGGGACTCGCAGTGACCATGTCAGCGGGATAGGTATGAGCAAGATCACAAAGTCTGTGAAAATGGCCAGGGCGAGGCCAAAAAGGAAAATCTTGCGCTGGTTGAGGCATTTGCCATGCACCGAATGGTCCCAATATGCCCGGATGGGAAGGCATATCACGATTTTGATGATCTCGACAGGTAGGTAGACGACCAACAGCACGACAATAAATATGTGAATGCCCTTGGCGACCCGCTCCTTGACCGCAAAGACGCGGCCGATGAGCAGTAGAAGGGTAATTTTGGTGAAATAGGCGGTGGGGAAGTACATGATGGAGTTGGCGTAGAGCCACTGTGGAGCGAGTTTTGCATGAGTGTCGGTTTGAGATGATGCGATTCCATTGACTCACCTTCAACACCTGCGAGTAATCCTCTGGGGCTACTTCCCACGCATGATAGCCTTCTCCATAATGAATCACTAGTTGTTGACCTTAGCCTACCGCAACGGACCCGCACCAGCCGCGGAGCTCAGACTTACTGAGGAAGAAAGTCGCAGAGTACAGCAGAATCAAAACCTTTTCTTGTCAATGGGGAAATTTCACGGTGGATATTGAGGGATCATCATACCCAGGCTACAGTACAACACACTTCAAAATATAGGTCAGTCAGAGAAGTTGGTAGGAGGACTAAATATTGCCACATACCATCTTCAAGCAGGATTTTGCGAGTCGTCCAGATCTTAACATAAGCACGCGCAGCGAGGAATATCGTTACAAGTATATCGCACGTAATGATCACGGCAAGGCTCAACGTGCGACCAGCATCTTGTGGATTGCTGAGGTCCGGCGTAACACCAGGTGGAGGCGGGATGGCCCCGGGATAGCTTGGCTCGTCTTCCATACGTTCAGCCGCCTGAAGCAAACATTTCAGTAGTAGATGGGGAAAGGAAAATCGGTCGCCTTGGGAACCGCTATAGTTCTTCTCTCCCCAAATGCGGTGCTGTCCAAGTACCGTCGAGTCCACATGCAGTCGCCTCTGTTTCAGCAGGAGTCACAAAATATAGAGTTTTACTGCAGGCGTCGGAGTATTGGGTTTTCTGGCACCGTAGCTGAGAGGAATAGTATGAAGAGAACAATGTGTTAAGTGTCTACTTGTCAATGGGTACACTGTGCAGGAGAAGAGGTAGAAGGGGCAAAAGGAGTTCTTTAGCTTGGCCTTCCCTCTTTGTGCAATATTGTCACCCCACAGGTCACGGGCGCTCGGCTTTTGGGAAAAAGAATGAATCCGAACTGAAGCATTAAAAAGGGTCCAGATTTGCCACTTGAGGGCCGTACCTTCAAAGTGTCAAGAGCAGTTCGACCACAAGATACGAATATTCCAGATGAACGACGTCACGACTCTGGTAGTGTTAGGAGCGCTTACCAAACATACCAAACAGCACCTGTAGTCTCTGCCATGCGCCGCACTAGGCGGGCACGTGACCCACCGAGAGTCTTCTTAAGTGTAGAGTTACAGTATTCCACAACTTAGCGCTCAGTTCGATTATCAATATTAACACACATTGCCTACCATATCACACTTCTATTCCCTCCAAGCGCTGTGCCAAATACAGGCTCTAACAGGTAGTTTTCTGATCATTAGTTTTTTGATGACTTAGGTAAAGATAAGGATTGTATCCCCAACTCTAATGTTGTGGTTCCTCCGCAGGCCGCTCCTTCCGCTTGGGGATCCCTCCGCTTGGGGGCGACAAGCATGTATGTATCTAATAGCTGACCGCTTGGTTCATCCTAGAAAATCCAACTACTGAATTCATTCCAAAGAACCCCCCCAACATCTAATCCTTATGTAAAATACATTTTTAATGTTTGACATGCAATAAAACAGCCAATCTAATTAATATTTTCACTATCTTTTTATAAAAAAAAATATATATATATATATTTTATTCAATGTTAAAATTTTTCAATTTGCACCAAACATACGTGGTGAACATATATATATATTCAACGGGTAATCGTAATTATGTTATCGACTTTTCCAATGATATATAAAATTTATTATTTTATTTAGTACTTTTTTAATATCTAGATATTTAAAGATATTTATTCATGAAAAATATGGAGAAAACGTTTAATTACTTACTAAATATTATTAAAAACATGCATTTTTCAAGAATCAATCGAATACCTGTTAAGTTATGGTGGTCATTGATGACCACGCGGGAAGGTCACGTGGGGGTATTCCATGTGTTTTGGGGGTTGTCTTATGTAGATTCCGCCTCTTGTTGTGGTGGAAGTTCTCCACCGGAATATCATAGCCCCGACACCCTACTATGGTACATTGTACGAAGGCATCGGAAGATCGGAAGATTCGAATCTCCGATATCGAGGTTGAGGCCAAAGAGTTTCCCCGAGACGAGACTGGCCCACGTCTCGGGGACACCACCCCAGAGTCGGAGAGCAGGAGCCAGGATGAATTCGGCTCTTGACCACCACCGCAGCTGGACCAGCTTGCCTGATGACAGCGCGATGATGAGCCTGCGTGCGGCCTACAGACAACCGCGCGTACGGAAGTCCCGGGGCCGGGGTCTCCGAACGAGGAATGGGTGGTAAGCCAACTCTGATCCGCCGCGGATGATGATGATGATAATGATGCCTTCCTTGACATGGTGATGCAGCATAACGTGCCGAAGGCGACACTTGAAGTGTGATGAGGCCAAACCGACATGCGGCCCTTGCGCGAAAAAGGACAAGCTCTGCGAATATGCTCGCTCGAATAGGGCCTTGACGGAGGGGATAATTCCCATGGCGCCAGTGTAGGAAACAGCCACCATTGCGTCCCCCGAGCAGAATCCGCACGGCCCATCGGCTTATGCCCAGCCTGATACAGTAGGGTCTGATGCGCAGGAGGAGCCATATCGAATCACTCATATAGTACCCCGCCCTCGCCCCGAGGCGGACGTCGATCCCCCCCCTCCGCCAGCCCTCCCGGACCACCTCTCAGGGAGTGACCTGGGTTTCAGCCCCAGCCCAGTCGCCTGGCCGGCGAGCGATCTATCCCCCTCGGATGCATCCTTTGCCGCGGTGCGATGGCTGGGGCTACCGGCGAACGACGCTGCGAGGGACAGCCCCAAGCTCCCGACGGTCCCAAGTGCCCAGGCAGACGAAAGCCTCTCGCTGGGAGGCGCTGGTACGGATGAGACGACGCAACCGAGCTCTCTGCAATGCGCGACGCAGGTGCTGGATAGCGCCCCGACCAGTGGCGCCAGTCATGATCCGGCCCACGGCGGCGCTCCCGGAGGCAGTCCGCTACGCCAGGAACCGATCTGGCAGGCCAGGGAGCCCATCGAGCTTCTACCGACCGAGGAGATATTATTTGAACATTTCGTCGATCAAGTGAGCCCGTGGGTAAGGTCATTCCGGCTCCTCTTGAGCTCCCCTCTTGTTATGGCTGATCAATTCTGACTTTCTAGATTGATCTTTTTGATCCCACTGCCCAATTTTCGACGTTTGTTGCGCACTTGGCCGTAAGCTGATCTTTTTTCTACCTGGATGGAGATGAAGGGAGAGAGGAAGAACTGACATTGTCCTCTCAGATACACAATGCCGGGCTCATGGATGCGATCCTGGCTCTCGCATTTTGCCATCTGGCTTTGAACCCCCGGCTGGATTGCCACCAGACGCCCAATAAGCATGAAGCGGCGCTCCAATACTACTCCTAAACGCTCCACTACGTGCAACGGGCGATGCAGTACTCGGGCTATAAGACCAGCCCCGAGCTGCTGGCCACAACCCTGATCATTTCTGCATATGAGATGCTCGACAATTCGACCAATGACTGGGAGCGGCACCTTGTGGGGGTCTTCTTGATCCAGCGCTCCCAGACTATCCACGGCGAGTCTGGGGGACTGTACGCTGCCGTATGGTGGGCCTGGCTTTGCCAGGACATCTGGGCGGCTTTCCGAGAGAGACGCAAGACCCTCACCTTCTGGATGCCGCAGAAGCCCCTCTCGGCGTTATCGCCGCACGAGCTCACCACGCGCTCCGTCTACATCACTGCCAAGGTGATGAGCTACTGCGCGGATGCTGCCAATGAAGGGGGCAACATGAACATCCAGCGACGAATGGACGGGGCCGCGCGCCTGCGCCGGATGCTCGACGACTGGAAGCGGCATTTAACGATTGAGTTCTCTCCCTTGCCTCGTGGATCACGCAATGGGCCCACCTGCCTTCGGCCGCTCTGGATCCGGCCCCCTGCGTTCGGTATGGAATTAAATTACCTTTTCTTCCTCACTTGCGAACCAAAGAGAGACCAACTAACGAGATGGCAACCTCTGTAGCTGTGGCTGTGCAGTTTTTCAACGTGTCGCACATTCTCCTACTGGTTCACGAGCCGAGTGTGGGAGGGATGGACCTGTATTTCGAGCGCCAGACCGTCATCAAGAGCTGCGTAGAGGATATCTGCGGCATCGCGATGACGTTGCAAGATAATGCGTCTAGTTTGATGTCGTCACAAGCTCTATTTATTGGTACGTCCTTCGTTGCCAAACAAACCCACACCCCAAACTCAGGTTAATCAATGACAAATAGCGGGAATGTTTACCCAAGAGCCTTCTGTCCGAGAGGAGATTTTGAAGCTCCTAGAGTCCTGCCGTGAGCGAACCGGTTGGCCCGTGAGATCTCTGGGGGAAGACCTACAGCAGTTCTGGGAAAGCTCCAAGCCTACTAGTATGGGAGCCGCAGGGGCGAAAGAATTGACCAGGGAGTGGTGGATGCCGACAACATAATTAATTTAGGGAAGAATGAAAAAAAAAAAAAAAAAGGCAACAAAAAGGGAAAAGGTCTACAATCGAAGCAAGGCTCCCTTTACGCTTGAATCCAACTGGACTCTCCATAATCGGTGCTCGTTCAGAGCAAAGATCTCCCCGTTTCGCCCAAAGCAAAAGTTGGCCACACCCCCTTCAACCAGAATCCGACCCAGAAGGACACCTCCCGGGGACCAGACGTGGATCCCATCCCCGCACCCACTGTACACATTTCCTGCTAGGTCACACTTAATCCCATCCGGTATCCCCTGGTCTGCCATTGCGAAGAGCCGCCGGTTGGTGAGGAACGGCTCTCCATGATACGTAGACACATCAAAAGCGTAACTAGAACACCGCCAATTCAAGTTCCAGATTAGCCCGCCATTCATTCTCCGAGAAGGTAATTCATGATCGCATCTTAACCTACATTGAGGACACCCGGTGATCATCGACGGTCCCATCCCCCTGCACCCGGTCCGTATCGGTCACGTAGACCACGCTCTCATCCGGGGAGAAGCAGATCCCATTCGGCCTCCCGAACCCATCCGCCATGGCCCGGATCCCGCGCATCCCCATCCCCGGGCACCACCGGTACACCTGGCTGGGCAGAGAAGGCGGCGGCCGATAGCCCTGCTCGGCGCCGTAGATGGGATCCGTGAACCAGACCGATCCGTCTGTGTGCACGACCACATCATTGACCGAATTGAAGGGTCGGCCGAAGAAATGTCCCTGCACCATTTCGGCCTTATGGGGGGCCGTTGCGGACATCCGGTACAGCCCGCTGGGCTCGGTCATGGACCCCTGCGCGCAGAAGAGGATGTGGTCCGGCCCGTCGTTGATGCCGCCGTTGGCCATGGGGATGGGAATGGTGGGGTGGATCTCCTCACATTTGACAGGGGTTTGGCTGAGGTCAACCCGCGTGATGTGGACTTTTTGCTGCTGGCTGTTATTCGGGTCGATGCAGCGGTTGCTGGTGATGTAGAGGCTGTTGGTTTCGGGAAAGAAGACGCCGGCCTCGTGCGCGAACGCGTAGCTGAGGTTCTCTGCCAGGAGTTCGATGGCCGGGGATGGGCCTACGATGGGGGCGAACAGCGGGTCGTGATGCTGGAAGTTGGACATGGTGCCTTTTGCTCTTGCCGTCTTTTGCTCCAGAGTAGTGCAGAGGAGGACTCCCAACCCGTGCAACGAGTAAAGGAATATGAAACCAAGAAAAAGAACCCCCCGTGGTTGGAAGATCGGGAGCGGGGAAACCTCGCATGGGATGGGATGGGCGAGTGGATCCGACGCCCGTCTCGAGGCCATTGCCTCCCCGCCAGCGATGCCATCACATCACAGTGCCAACACGAGGGTGGTTAAATATGGCGACCAGCCACACGATCTACGCGGGGGGGCCAAATAAATGACGAGTTGTGGATCACAAGTGAAAATGCCCTGGAAAGACACCAACCGTCATCGGTGCATCCTCCGCGATGCCGCCGCCGGCCACTACGGCGTTATCGCCGCCATCGCCTACAATGTCGAACAGATCCTGGGCCTGGCCCAGGCTGCCGAAACCGCTCGCTCTCCGCTGATCATCCAGTTCTTCCCCTGGGCGATTGAGGCCACGGATGGCCTGCTGGTGCGCACCGCCGCCGACGCCGCCCAACGCGCCACCGTGCCCATCAGCATCCACCTCGACCATGCACAGTCGGATACCATAATCAAGCGCGCGGCAGAGCTCCCCTTTGACAGCATTATGGTCGACATGTCACACCACGAGAAAGCCGTGAACCTGCAGATGACCCGAGAGCTGGTGGCATACTGCAACGAGCGCCAGAAGTCGACGGAGGCTGAGCCCGGTCGGATTGAGGGCGGGGAAGACGGGGTGATGGACACGGCTGGGCTGGAGGCCTGTATGACGACGGCAGAGGAGGTGGATGAGCTTGTGGCGACTGGGGTGGATGTCCTGGCGCCAGCGTTTGGAAATGTGCATGGCGAGTATGGGCCCCGGGGCCCGCAGTTGGATTTCGAGCGGTGAGTTTCAGCCCGGGAATACCAAACACCCTCCCTCCGCCTGTTTCCGGTCTCTGATAGATGGGTGGGTATAGATTCGAAAAGGTGCGCCTTCAGGCCAACGGGCGAGTGTGTTTGGCCCTGCACGGCACCAACGGGTTTGCGCCGGAACTGATGAAGCGCTGCGTGGCGGCGGGCGTCACCAAGATCAACGTGAACCGGCTGGTGTTGGACGACTATTACGAGCACCTGCACGCCAATACCGGCAGGATGCCGCACACGCAGCTGATCGAGGAAGGGATTCGGAAAGTGGCGGATTTGACGGTCAAATAGATGGAGATTTGCGGATCCGCGGGCAAGGCTTAGCAGTATACAACTCCCTTCCAAGTTTTACTATAATATGTTGGGGGGGGGGGGGGGGGGGGGGGGGGGGGGGGGGGGGGGGGGGGGGGGGGGGGGGGGGGGGGGGGGGGGGGGGGGGGGGGGGGGGGGGGGGGGGGGGGGGGGGGGGGGGGGGGGGGGGGGGGG